>CAVNYN010288922.1:1942-22129 GCA_963692815.1 Nyctanthes arbor-tristis | reverse complement strand
CTCTTTCGACGAGTTGGACGATGGAACTCCTTCGAGTCAGATTGCTTCTGCCCGGGCAACGAATCCTGTTACTGCCAATTGGGATACAGACAATGAAGAAGGAGATGGAGATGATGAACTGGATAACAACGAAGTGGCGCCAATTTACGCGAGGACTATATCCTACCAGAAGAGACAAGCACTGGGTAAGTATCTGTAAACTAACATGTTACATTTAAACCATCTCATCTAAAAGTTTAAACAGTTGGAGATCTTTGAAGGATGCACTCTTTTGTTGCTAACTATGGTTTCAAATTTATGCAGTGACATATTTTGAACACAACAAAGCTGGAATTACGGTTTACGGGTTTGTGCTAGACAGGACATGGCTTCATACAATTTTTGCAATACAGCTTTCTCTTACACTCTGGATATTGAACAAGACTATCGGCATTTCATGATTTCACCCTAGTCCTATCAATCTTTGGATAAGCTTCGACTTGGATCCTGTTAGCTGGAGGAGGTTATTGACAGTATTGTGTTCTTCCCACTTGACAGATTAATTATGTAGTGTGAGTGATATCCGATTTGTTTTCGATCTTCAGCTGGCAAATAAATGTTATGTACATTGCCCTTCAAGAAGTCTTGGTATCAAAATGTTTACATGTTTGAAATTACATTCTGAAGGGTTTGAAATTTGTTTTAGCAGTACAAGTGAATCATGTCAAATGTGTAGATGTGATTGGTTTGATCAAAATTTGTTTTTAAATAGAATTGGTTTCTGAACATGGCCTTTACATGGAGGGAAGAAGGTGGATAGTATTCGAGAAGATTGAAAGAGGGAATATTCTTATATATTCTTATATAAGTTCTACATCTTGTCTTTGCTATTTATTTTTCCCCATCTAATTCTATTCTATTTGAAGTTCCCCTCACTTTCTCCGACCGCCGCACTCACTGCATATGTATTTGAAGCACAGTTCAGTTCTTTCTTGTGCTTTCTTGAGATTGACAACAAACGACTTGGTACGAAGCATGAAAGAGTCGTGATTTCCTCCGATGCATAATTTTCTTTCTAGATCATCCCATAATTAAAAATTAGAAAAATAAAAAGTTAATAATCCTGTTAGTACAAAAACTTTTGTAATATTGGTATTCCTAATTTTTAGTTATGTGTCAAAATAATGTTACGTGCTTGCATGACTTATTTTATGTATAATATTTATTTTAGCATGCAAATTTATGTCTTGCCCGAAAAGAAGCTGATGGGGCGTGTGTACACTTTCTTGGAGTCCAAGCTCACGTATAATTTAAGTTTCCTAGTTTGTGTTGTCCACTATTTACCTTATTTAACTAGGTTTAACTTCTTGCATGACAAGTTCAATTAGAATTAGAAAAATATTATGTTTATGGTATATATTAAAATTCTAACTTTCCTTATTCTTGTTTTCCTACATGTATATGGTAATATGAATTCTTGTCTTGTACAAGAATCCAATACACTATATATATGTCATTCTCTTGTAGGTTAAAAAGACACCACGGTCGAGCCATCTATTCTTTGATATACAAAAACTCGACGCAAACAAGAGCAACAAACACACTGCCTATCCGCGAGACTTGATCTTGCAACCGAATTTACATATCTTAAATTCTGTTTGTTTGGCAAACCTTTAAAGTGTATTGATAGGAGATCAATATATGTGCAAGGGACTATCCACACAAGGTTAAAGAAGTTTAGGAGGTCTTGTTTCCCAAGATGAGTTCAGGTGATCTCTAAGAAGCTTGATGTACGTTTCCGTCTTAGAGCGATAGCAAAAGAAGACAAACAGCAACACATATTGTCATATGTCAAAAGATGTAAAGAGAGAGTTTCTTTTATAAGTATTACTTTTGAATGTTTAGTGTATATTGTAATATCGTTAATTTTATTGAGTTGTACTAAACTCTTACCTGTGATAGTAGATTAATTGGTTTGTCTCGTGGCAAAGGTGCCTGCGGTTTTTCCCTTTTTAGGGTTTTCACGTCAACATATTTGGTGTTATTTATTTTTCGCATATATACTCGAGCTAGATATATCTAGGTCGCGTTACACTTTACATTAGATTAATTGTTTAAGTAGTTAGGCATGAAACATCTTGATTAAAGTCTAGAGAACCACATATTCACAAATCCATTAATATCTAAATCAAGAGTTGATGTGTCTATAGATACCGCAATTTTCTTGCCTTTTTTACGCAGTGTCTATAGTCACCGTACTCTTGCGGTGAATTGTAGCTTACCTTCGATTTTCCTTATATGTTTTTTATCTGCCTATTTTAGACGCCTACAAATTAGGTATTCAGTTTCCTTATATGTTATATATCTTTTTTAGACGCCCGTTTTCGTCTTTTCCTATTTTAGACGCCTACAAATTGGGGATTCCATTTGTGTACCTTCAAATCTACTCTCCTTATCCACTTCAGATCCGTTCTTTCAAATTACATTTTGCATATTCAAGTCCAAAAAAATCCTATAGTGACATTTTTGGGATAATACTCAATTATAAGCAATCGGTTAATGAACTTGGTAATCGGACAATTAGTTGTAGTATTATATAAGAAATTAAGGATACTTTGAATTGCTTTGACAAGGATAAAATGATTGCATGAATTTGTATTGACTATATTCATCAGTTAGTAGCATTGTCAAAAGAATGACAAAGTCTAATCGGGTAGTGAGATTGGAACCAAAGAATGTTTAAACCAAAAATGCGATACTTACATTAGTATAGTTGAAAATACAAGGACTCAATTATAGAGCATATTAAGTTGAAGGATTTATTAGGCAATAAGTAGAAAAATCTAAGGACACTTGGATAGTTTGGAATTCCTCACATGAATTAAATCTAAAAACACTTGGCATTTTGATTTGATGAAAAGGATTCTTAGGCTTCCAATTGTACTCATTTCTATTGGGCATTTATAAATTATCTAGGACAAGTGGAAACTTTTTTATTGGTGAAATCTACAGATTTTTAGAAAAGAAGTAAGAAATTCGTCCATAAATATTCCTAGTCTTAGAACACCCTCAAAAGACTTCCAAAGCACTCCTTTTGTCTCTCAAAAAAGGCTCTCTTCATATACACATCAAATCCCTACTTACGGAGCTACTTTGCCTAAGGAAAATACAAGGATTTGAAGGTATTTTTCACCCACAAATATCCAATAGTCTTTAAAGGAGCAAAGGCAAGGTGAGTAACCAATGTTCTGGTTTCCATTGGCATGCATGTGTTTTAAAAGAAAAGCAATTGTTTTCATGCATATTATGATAATGAATGAAATGTTTTCTTGCATAATAGTCACTAGCATTGCCCTACCCGTTTTGTATTGAATTGCTTTGAATTGTTTCCTATACTATGACCTATTCAATGATCCTAGGATAGGGAAGACTAATGTGGTGTTTGTTTTGAATTGATAATGCTACTGCTTGGAATTCTGGTAAGGGTCAACTGGGGTTTTTGTGTGGATCCACTTGATATTGTATTGCCATGTTAAACTTGGCATTTGATGATATCATTACGCGCTACGACTAGTAGGTAATCCTAGTGCTTGGGCCCTATTTTGCATTTGAAAGATGTTTTTGCATTCTTTATGTTTTCTTAAACATACGAAATGATTTTTATAACCTTGTGGCAAATCAAAATATTGTGTTACTCACGGGGTACTTTGTACTCATTTAGTGTTTAATTACTTTTTTGTAGATGATCAATATAAAAGTATATGAGCACCATGCCGAAGATTGGAGGATGTCACCCGACCAAAGTGAGATTACGCATATAGTAGAAATGGATTTTTAGGCCTATTATGAAGAATCTTCATTGTTCCTTATGTATTTGGGAACAACGTATAAATTTAGTGTCTTTTGTGCATACACCCATACACTCTTCCACTATGACAAGGTTTGGAAAGACAAGCCATTGTTCCTCACTTAATGTAATAGCTTTGTAAGAAAGTGAAAGTGGTAGAATAAATACACACACACACACACACACACACATATATATATAAAGAAAAAGCGGTTAAGAATGGGAGCCTCATTTTCCATGTAGAGGATTCTCAATCCTTTGTTCAGTTAGTTAAGCAATAAAATGATTTTATGTAGTTAATCGTGTATATTTGCTTTGGTGTTTGACTTAAAAACGTTCATGAGTGATATGACCAAATTAATCTATTCAAGCTTCACAAATGCAAATAATTTAGTAAATATTTTCTAACAAAACTCTAATACAAGGAGGGAAAATTAAAAGAAATATCTCCACGAGTTTTATGAAAATTTAAAAACTGATTGAAATAGCACGTCACGTCCCTTGTTAGCAATTTAACTATTTTGAAATGACAAAAGCTTCCGCTATCATGCAAAGAAACCACTTATTCACTTATGGAAAAATAACGGGGGCGTGATACTGCATCTAGATTAACGCTTCCTTGATTCTGGTGTTATCCACCCCCTTCCTAATTTAATTCCAACTCATTCCATACATATCCTCACTCAATTAGATAATAGGAAATCTCATACAAATCAATATTGATTATCATGTACTCAATCTATTTATCCGATTATCATTCCATACTCTTACAAATCTATTCAAAATTTGGGATTTCTTTTCCTTATGAACCTGAACCAGATGAGGGAGATCATTGTAGATGGAGAGCTAATATATAAATGAGATCCCAATTAAATAGGTCTCTATTTACACACATAATATTTACTCTCTTTACATCTACTTCTCATGTGAATAATGCAACTGCAATGGCTCATGTATCTATAATCAAAGAGCTTACTCCAAAACGCATCGATTGGCATATCCAAGCGAGATGTGCTGCTAAATGGATGAAGCTAGAGATAGAACGGGGAGACAGAACACTCGAATTTGTTTTTCTTGATAAGGTTGTTATTTTTACATACATTTTAATATGCATTTTTGTGGATTTCAAGCCGATTAATTGGATATTGCTCGGATTCTTGAATAAATTGGGTATCGTTGATTTGATATTGATTTCTTTGTTAGTAGGTTTACATCTATATACTACATATTATGCTTTATGAAAAAAAGTTGTTGCTTCGGTTTTTATTAGGTGAATCTAATTCTTGACGTGTTTATTGTGGTTTTTGGAAGAGGCTGAACCGCGCTTTGTATGTACTCAAATAGTTTGCTGGCTTTGTGTTATTGTAGTCAATAATACCAATTGGCTTGGGCATTGCTGCCATGCTGCCCTTTGGGCTTTAAAGGCTACTTCAATTTTTATTTTTAATCGGCTTACTTGTGACTTATCCTCTTGCAGCCACTAGTAACCTGCACAGGACTATTGCACAACAATGCATTTATCGTGTAAAATATATCTTAGCTCCATCTTAAATTGGTTTCATTGTTTGCAATGTTTACAACCTACTACTATAGCTTTAGCTTCATCATGTTGGATATTTCCTGAAATACAAGAATTACTAAATGATCACACTGCCCATTCTTTTAGGTCAAAAGTTCTTTTATATTTCTATTGTTTACTTACTGAAAGACTAATTGGAAATTTTGCTTATTAAATGGATACTCTCAATTGCCTCTGGTCACACATCCCTGAATGAATTTTTTCATGCGTGATAACACACTATTAAGCCACCTATTTGATGTTACATAAGGTTTTACATCATGTTAATCATTAACTCCGTGTGACATAATTAGATAACGAGACTTATACAAAATTTGAATTTAAAATCCATTTATAAACTAACCAATCTTTAAATGGTTGCCAAACGGATTTCCCCGTGAATTTACTTGACAACGTGTTTGTCAAGTTGTAACTCTATAGTCATACCTGACGACCAATTGTAATCATGAATGTGAGATTTTTAATAAGTTAACATATGGAATTATTGGAATGGATATAAACAATGAATATGAAAAGATCGTGATTTTTTGGCATTATATAATATTGTCTCTTTTTTTTTTTTCAATTCCTTATGAAATATAATACAAATACTAATTAAATCAATGTGTTTTGTTTGTGCTAATCTTAGAAAGAATACTCTATTTTTTCTAATATATAACGTTCACTAGATTAAAGTTATTCATCATGATGACTTCTATCTATATGGCATTAAATGTTTATCATTAATATTAATCATAATGAAAATGTCTCTGATGTTGAATACCAAGAATTTATTGTTTTATTTATTCTAATTTTATAAATTCATTTCTTGTGACCAATCTATATGTGATTCCCTAGGTGAAGTCGAGTATCGGGAATTTTCGGATCTAGATGTTACTTTTGTGTTTTATTTTTATTTTCTTTTCACATTCCGGTCGTCTTAATGTTGACAATTTTATTCTCTAATTATTATCATATCCCAAATTTGGACTTTTTTTTTTAAATCGTCAATATATACAATATATTTTTGTCTATAAAATGTAATTTATATTTCACATAATCTTTGCATTCTTATTTATAAGTCTTTACAAATAATATTGTGTCTGACCCATTAACATATTTTAATCTCTTAAATGTATGTGAAAAGCATTTTGATTTATATAAAATTCTCCGTGTTATTTTTGTACCATTTTAATTACGCATGCAATGGACGAGTGTTAAATTAATAATACTAATAGAGAGTCAGGGGGAGGTTAGATTTTGCATTTTACAACCTCAGATGGTACGTGGTACAAAAAGATGTACAATTCTTCTACTGTACGTAAATATTATTAGAGGCAAAGTTGGATAGATTGTCAGTGTAATGTACAGAAAAAATTCAGTTTTTCAATCAAAATTTCACATGTAAGATCTAAGGCTCTACACGTGGAACTCTTGAACCCACATGTGGGTTTATAATTGATGGGAGTACTTGATTTTTTTTCCGTAATGTACCACACAACATGACAACTGAAAATAGAGATTCATATATGTCCTATAAATGAAAAAAAAAAATTCCAGTATTCTCTAAAATATGGTACTCTTGACCAAATTAAGAACATACATATGCATTCAAGGGTTTTAATTTAATAATAAATTGAGTCTTATAAATTCACATGTCAGCTTTCTAATTTTGTCAATATAAAGTAGAGTATGATACCCATAGAGTACTAAAATATTGTTCAAATTTTCATAAATGATGTTCGAATGCAACTACTGCCTAAAGATAAAATAGTTTCAATACAACGATAATGGTTAACTATGCTAGCGATGTACTTGCATGATTTTGGAGGTAAAGTTTATATGTTCTCCCGTGTATTATCTTTTTTATCAATCAATAAACTATACCACGAGTTTAGATTTTCTAGCCGAAGTATTTCCTTAAAAAAAAAAAAAACGATAATGGTTAATTTTGCAATCCGGTCAAGGCAATTCTACTGTGCATAACATAGATGGGTAATTACCAGGGATGGGATAATGGTTAATTTTAGAACACGGTAATTATAAGGATAATAACTAGCCGTGCCACGTAGTAAGGAATGCATAATTCATTAATTTAATGATGAAAATCACTCAAATAGTTATACATCTATAAATGAAAAGAATGAATATATTGGGTAAACTTGCAAACTCGTTTTCTCCTATTTGTTCGCATCTAGCAAACTGAAAACCTAAATCCATTCAATCGAGAGAGGAAAGGAATCATCATGGCTGAATTCAATCATCGGTACGAGTTTCCATTATCATTCTTCATCGCCACCGTTTTTGCGCACCTCTCTTTTGTCTGCTTTCCCTTTGCAAGGTTTCAGGAAGAAATGGAGCGGGGAAATACGAAGCAGAAGCCATTTTCTTTCTGGATCTCATCAGGCTGTTGGTTTTTTTGTTACTTTTTTTGCATGATCTTATTCGTCCAGACCTGGATTAAGAAGTTATGCCTCCAAAACCATACAATTGCTGTTTGTTTGCGTTGGATGTGCCGTGTTTTACTTCCGGCAGCAGTGGGATACTCGGCGATGTACTGTACAACAGACCTTTTTTCGGGCAGGCTGCTATTCTTGGGCATAAGTGTTCTTCTGTTCTCGAGCGAGTTCATATCGCAAATTAGGGAAGAGGAAAGGAATTTTGGGCTATTTGACACCATAAAAACCTTGGCTCTTTTTGGTTTGCTGTTACTTTGCCTAGTTCTCACTGATGAACGAGTTGTTACAGCGATTGCACTAGTTTTACCCCGTGTACTTGAAGATGTAATTCCAGCCGCATATAGAAAGCTGTCGGGATCTGCTGCCCCAAGAGAAAATCATCCAGACCAAGCTCAAATCCTTGCTCGTTATGGGCATGCTCGTTCTATCCAGACTGTCCTTGCTCGTTATGGGCATGCTCGTTCTATCCAACCTCTGACAGGTACCTCTGGTAGCAATCTATTATTAGGAGATGCCATACAGGAAAGGAAGTGGTTGTCTAACCCTAAGAATGGAAGGAAGTAAAAAGTTCTAGGAATATGAAATTTCCATTATCTGTGATGGTTGGGACATGCAAAGCTTCAAGAGCAAGGATGAAACTGAAAAAAGTATCTAAGTGCTTGTTTGATTCTCTTTTTTAGAATATATTATAATTTCACCTACTATTGATTTGATAACTGGTCATTATAATCACAAATTTCAAACTTCTTTTAAATCTACACTATTTATTTCACTTCATTATAATTCAATGTGAATAATGAGGATCAAACCGCCGCTAAATTGTGTTTTGAATCTTTGCGGTGCCTTGGCCTATGACTTTTTTTATTGGTTTAGTTGTTCCTGACTTGTTAATTTTTAGTACAATTACTAGTTTTTTAAAACTAAGAGGCTCGTTTAAAAAAAAAAAAAAAAAAAACAAAGAGGCTAAAAGCCTTGTGATGGAATTTACTAAACTTTTCAAAAGGTCCCAATCTTTGCAAATAACAATTTCGTCCTCAACATTTTTTTTAAGGCTGCAAGTTTCCAACCTTTCAAAAAATATGTACAAAAATATTTCCATTTACATTCACTTTAAACTTTTTGAGGCCATAAGACTTAGAAGTCTTAGGTTCGATTTCCCTTATATAGGGGTTGCAAACATTTTAATGTGATTTATAGTTCTCTGTATAAGGGTTGCATTATTAATGTATTTGTGCGTACTGTGTTTCAGTAATTGTACTTTCAAAAAAAAAGTAACATAACAATTGGAGTATACATTTCACTTGGTAACAAATATTTTGGAATTCTACAAAAAAAGATGAAATACTAAAATTTAAGAATCCCATTTTTGAATTTCTTATTCAATTATTTTAATATTTTAAAACTAAATAATGGCAATTTTAAAGAAAAGTAGACAACATCATGCTGGAAAAATTTATTTTATAAACACATAAAAAGTTGTGATTGCTTGTGAGCTATATAAGAGTATGCCACTTTCCTTAACATTTTTTAGTTTATAGTTTTCTAAAATTAAGTCTTGAACAATATTGATCTTAAGTTCATCTCTGTTCATTAGTACGCTTTGTTCATGGAAAATTCAGTTTGAAAAAGTCAAAAATATTAATATGCACTTTTAAAAGTGAATATGAAATCTCAAAATAAAAACATATACTAGCAATGTTATAAAAAACGTAGGGTACGTATAAAAAAATATTGAGGTCGAGCATTAAGTCTAGGAGCGCCTAAGTGCACTAATTATACATAATCAAAATGTGATTACTGCCTGATAAATTTCAAGCATGGTAAACTGTGAAGCCTAAATTTCGAGTATAAGCGTCGCCTAGGCATCACCTAAGCGAGTTTTTTAGAACCCTAAAACTATCATTTTCTATATCATATATGTAACAATTTCATATGAGTGCAATGGTAATTAAGTCCCTTCATTTTGAGTGTCAAGTTATTGTCTCTTTAGTGTGTGTGTGTGTATATATATATATATTTTTTTTCTTATAGAACTTAATTGAATTTCTTTTAAAAAAAAAAGAACTTAATTGAATTTATTATTTAATAAAACTTAATTGAATTCACATAAGGTTAATTATATATGCACCACTTATTTTACTAAACACACATATTTTTATTAATGTAAACATCACTAATATTTGTTTCTTATAGTATTAAAAATTTTAAGCCTCTAAAAGTTTCTGTTACATTTTTTTCTCAAAATTTTGATTTAATTATCCTTTTATGTTCTTAATGATCAATACATTTAAAAAAATTTTGATTTGTATATATACTTTAAAATCATATGAAAATACGTAGTTGTGTATATATAATTTACATTTTTGTTTATTTAAAAATGTTAACCAATTCCTACAATGAAATTTTTAGAATCAACATATTATTCGAGACAAGATTTCATGCTAATAAGATGTTAAAAATAAAACTATGACAAAAATAAGTTTTTTTAGTTAAGGGGTTAGGCTGAGGTACTGGGACCTACAGGTTCCAGATTCGATTAACCTATATGGCGTATTTTCTACATTTTATTGCATTGTGTATTTTCACTATATGTGGGTTTGTATTGTTGATTTTCTTAGCGTCGTGTTTCAGTATGATAAATATCTATGTGTATCTGTGTTGTTATGATGTAGATTTGTAATTATACTTTCAAAAAAGATAAATAAGTTAATGATTGAAGTGTAGAGAATTAAAACATAAGGTATGATGAATATAATTAAAATGTAGTGAGATTACTAAAAAGATGTGGTGTTAATGTAACAACCCTTTATATAAATGCAAGTGGAATGGAATGAATTTCTAAATGGCGTAGTATTGAGTTTACATGGAAAATTTAATGTGCGTGTGTGTGTATATATCTACTTTGACAATAGAATGAACTCAAATTGAAATTAATTATGGTTTGCAGAAAAATTGAAATTAATTATTTTGTCAGATCAAATTGAAGTAAATTATGAAATGAAAATAATTTGCAACCGCTTGGTGGCTAATTAATTCATAAGATGGCCCAATAAAACATTATCACAGGTCTCTTTACTAGTTTGCTGACATGTATCCCTCACCGCTTGTATCCCACTTCGTTTTCTCCTGCCCAAAGCACGCGCGGCCGTACAATGCTATTGTGCAATTGTCTCTTTCATTCTTCACTGCACTTTCCTTCCTTAGTCTCTTCTCTTATGGGCGTAAATATGGGCTCAGGAGATTTTTGTTTCTTGATAAAATGTGTAACGAGAGTGATGATAAAGTTGGGAAAGGTTATACTTTAACAGCTTAACGTCAGATTCTTCATCCCTTTTTCCAATTCTCTTAATCACGTTTCATTTTTCATTCCTCCTTTGATCATATATTGTATCCGTTACTTGGGTAAGTATCAGTAAACTAACATATTACGTCGAACCAACTTATCTAAAAGTTTAAACAGTTATATAGAGATGTTCGAAAGATGAACTCACGTGTCGGTAACTATGATTTGGAATCTATGCAGTGACATATGTTGCACACAACAAAGCTGGAATCACAGTTTACGGGTTCGTGCTAGATAGGACATGGCTCCATACGATTTTAGCAATCCAGCTTTCTCTTACACTCTGGATATTGAACAAGACTCTTGGCATTTCATGATTTCACCTTAGTCTATCGATCTTTGGATAAGTTTCGGCTTCAATAAGAAGAAATTTGGTATAAACTAAACTTTGTATTTTTATTCAACGTGAGCAACAAAGAATGTGTTTATAGGCTTTTTATAACAGCCAACAATTACCTAAGAGAAGAAAAGATAAACATGGAAGAAAAAGATATATACAAAGACCTAGACTATAATCGTTTTAATCAAGCTAGAATTATCCCTTTGATTGTGATTGAGCTATACCCAAGTCAACCATATTACCCAAGAATATCTCTACATGTTAAGTTTGAGGATTATGTGCATCCTTATCACCCCTTATCACTCCAAGTATCCTCATCTTGCTCTGATTGTGCATCCTTATCTTCAGCATCCTTATCACTCCAAA
Organism: Nyctanthes arbor-tristis; assembly: GCA_963692815.1. Classification (NCBI taxonomy): domain Eukaryota; kingdom Viridiplantae; phylum Streptophyta; class Magnoliopsida; order Lamiales; family Oleaceae; genus Nyctanthes; species Nyctanthes arbor-tristis. The sequence goes on along the minus strand of CAVNYN010288922.1, from coordinate 10,237 downwards.
ATATCGTGGAGCTGAAGAAGACTAAGGTATCTTAATATCCCCCTGCAAACTGTGCTGGGGTTGGAGGCAAAGTTTGTGACGGTGAAGAGCAAGCGTAGCTTTAGACATTGGCTTAGTGAAGATGTCTGCTACCTGAGAAGTAGAGATATGTCGGGTGACAAGAAGACCGAGTGCGACTCATTCATGCACAAAGTGATAATCAAGCTCAATGTGTTTGCTTCGGGCATGAAAGATGGGATTGATAGTCATATGGAGAGCACTAATATTGTCACAAAATAGAACTGGAGGCGAAGATTGTGGAACACCAAGATCATTGAGCGGATAAGTTAACCATGTAATCTCGGCTGCAGTGTGAGCCCTGGATAGTGAAATAGTGTGTTGCTTTTTCGCACACCAAGAGATGGGGTTATGACCAAGAAAAGTGCAATATCCAGTGGTTGAACGGCGAGTAAGGGAACAACCTACCCAATCAGAATCTGAGAAGGTACAAAGATCAAGTGTAGTGTGAGAAGTAAGATCAAGACCAAGGTTGATCGTCCCTTTGACATAACGCAAAATGCGTCTAGTCATCTTTAAATGTGACTGGTTGGAAGCATGCATAAATTAAGACACAAAGTTGACACTGTATGCAAGATCAGGTCGAGTTAAAGTGAGATATTGGAGAGCACCAACTATGCTGCGATAGTGAATAGGATCAGCAAGTGAAACATTATTGCCAAGTCCTTTTGTTTTTGCTTCAAATGGTGTACTCATAGGCTTGCAATCTACCATGTCAGCTCGCTCAAGAATGGTGAGAGCATAGTGAGATTGAGATAGATGCAATCCAGTAGGAATAGGCGTGTTTTCAATGCCAAGAAAGTGATGAACCGGTCCAAGATTTTTCATGGCAAATTTTGTGTGCAAGAGCTGAGTAAAAGAAGCCAAAAGTTGTGAATTTGAACCTGTGAGAAGCATATCATCAACATAAAAAAGAAGGATTAGAGTATCATGAGAACGATGTAAAACAAATAAGGAGGGATCAACAAGACTGCAAAAGAATCCATGTTTTAAAAGGAAGGTACTGAAGCGATCAAACCAAGCACGAAGTGCTTGTTTCAAACCATAAAGAGCTTACCATAATTTGCACACATGTTTGGGAAATTTTGGATCAATCATGCCTGGGGGCTGGTCCATGTAAATATCCTCTATAATCATACCATGGAGGAAGGCTTTTTTGACATCTAACTGCCAAACATCCCAATGTCGAACTAAAGCAAGGCTGAGAACAAGGCGTATGTGACACACTCCACCCCAAGTGCCTCTAACTTACTTGAAGTGTGACGTGCTCCGACGATAAATTTCAACTAAAAAGCTAGAATTTACCGTCAAGGCTTGTTTATATACTAATTATTTTAGAAAATTTCGACAACACCTCTTCTAATTTGTTAACAAAACCAACCTGCATAACACCCAACAGCAACACAAATCCACTTCACAATATAATAATTCTCATCACCACCGGTAACAATACTTCATGCACGAAAAATTTTACTAAACCAAGTACGTTTTACTCAGACTTCCCAATGTATATTAATAAATTTAACTGTATCAAGGTATATAAATCACAATAACAACAAACCCTATAATAAATTTTATTTGGTGGCCCGAATCCTTGAAATAGCAGGCTCGATTCTGACGTATTGTCCAAACTCCAATTGCTACCTGCTGAGAAAATCATTTAGAAACAAATGAGCTAAGTAGCCCAGTGAGTGGAGTTTTTATAAATAAACATGTTTTCAAAAATTGAAATGTAACTTTTACAACATATTGAATAAATGTTCAAGCTCATTTGAAAATTTTATGATTTTAAATATAAATCTAGCATAACATCAACCTTTGTGGAATCATCACATGTGAGAAAATATCATGAATATCATTTCACTTCATAATCATCATAGAATTCATTAGAAAACATCATGAATATCATTTCATTTCAAGATCATCATAAAATCATCCTCAAAGAGTATCCAATATCACATGATCATAATACAAGTCATACGCGCGTAAACGGTCAGCTTGGGCTACAGGTACCTTATGACTCCTTTGCCCTAGGTGGCACAATTAAACAGCTTGAGCTATAGCTAGCACATAGGCCCCTTCGCCTGGGCGGCATTCATTTGGTCAGCTTGAGCCATAGGCCCCTTTGCCCGTAGGCGACATGTCATTTGGTCAGTTTGAGCCATATAGGCCCCTTCGTCCGTAGGCGGCATGATCATAAACATAGGATACAGATTGGGGGTTTTCAAACATTATAAATCATGTATCAACTCAAACATTTCTTTAAAATCATAAAACATCATCTCATACAAACATTCACATGAATTTTTCTAAAGAAATATCAACCTTTATGAAATTCCATAGAAATACATCATGATCATAAAACATTGCAAGTTCATGTGAGATCAAGCATAATTAAAATTTCGTTTAGAAAAACAAGGAAGAGGAGAATCTCCACTCACCGACTAAGTAGCCTCGTTTCGTGTTTCATTCCCTTTTAGCCCTTAATATTTCCTGTGAGATTTATATAAAAATTCTATTTAACATTCAATTCCTTTCTAATGAACTTCTTCTATTTTAAGTACTCACACTTTTACATATCTTCAAAATATAGTTTCATTTCCATATTTTTCCTTCTTTTCACTTGTTTCTTCTTTCTTAACTTACATAGTAGTTTAAAATTTATCAATCATCATGCATCCATATATAATATTCTCGGTCGATTCTACTTATCTTCTTCCTAGCTTATTTATTAGTTAAAGAGCTTCTAGTTTAACAAATTTTATCAACATGAGATTCCTTTTCTTATTTCAAGTACCCTTTTCATTTAAATCCTTCAAATGAAGATTTTTAAGTTTTCATAGTAAGGCAATGCACATTTAAAGCCGTTTTATATTTAAGAACGGTGTCGTATTTTCATGAAATTCTCCTACAATGTAGGGGACTCATATAAGTTCATTATGTGTGAAATTAAGGTCAAGAAAATTACGTTAGGAATACCAAAATATTTCTTAACCTTCCCAAAAATCTGTTCTCGGGTATACAATGACCACTTTCACCAATCATGTCATAAAAACTCGTATCGACCACCAAATGACGTCATTCCAATTTTGGATGATAGATAACTCATAGAAGATCATTTTTCCAACTTGTATCTTACTAAAATTCAACATATATATATTATCGGTTGTGACCTCCTAAAGTTGATGGTCAGAAATTACCTATACAATAATTCCAACATTGAAGTCATTCTATTGAATTCATACTTGGCTTCCTAAGATTTAATATTGACATCTTTTGCTTCCTTTCATATAATTATTCTAGGCTTTATTTACTCTATCTTAGAAATTGTAATAGAGTAATGCTATCTGGCACCACTGGTGTTATATAGCATTATTCATTACAATACTATCATATATTAAAATATCAGTTATCCACTAAGATAATAACACTAACTCTTCACTCTTAACATAAATTCTTAAACCTTCAACAAAATTTTCTATTCTTGCTTTTAAATTTTTAGTCATTCATTACTTGCATTAAATCTCAACTTCACCAAATTTTACACTTGCCATGCTATTATTTCACAAAATCATAATATCAACTTATGTATAAAAATTTCAACTTATTCCTTCATATAAAATTTCATATTTTTGCTAGCCAACTATAATTCCTTATACTAACATTATTAACCTCAAATTTCATAACTAGCTAATGATGTCATGCCATTAAAATTTATATGTATTTAAGCAAAATTACAACTTAGTATTACATATTCATTAAAAAATTTCCATAAACTTTAAACAAAATTTCCATCTTAACTTACATAAATCAAAGCATAAAGTAACACTTGTTTTAAATTCTTGTACTCTCCTCTTGCCAAGATTCTTCAAACTCGATTATTTTTATTTTTTTCTGCCGCTGCATTTTCTGATTCCTTTTTCATTCCTTAATTTTTTTTTTCCATAAGAATTTGGTTCTGCCTATGCATCCATTTCATTTCCTTTCTTTTGTGCTTTCTTTCTTTTCCCTTTTTTTTTCATTGCATCAATTCGGCAGAGAGTCACGGCTGCCTCTGCTTCTTTGCTTTCCCTTTCTTTTCTTTCCTTCTTTGTCTTTCTTTCCTTGTATATAATATATATATATATATATATATTAGTAGGATATAAGTGACAATTGGGACCAAGGCCCACGTGAATTTTCTAGACACCACTAGGACTTGCTTCAATTTCATTTTCCATTTTTTTTTTGGCCACTTTAATACTTTATATGATTATTTAATTGGGTCTCCATTTCCACTCTATCACATGAGACGAAAGTGTAAGGAAAAACTAGGATGTCACAGTATGGTTCCAGGTTTGATGACAAGTAAGAATGTGTCACTGTAATCAATACTATCTATTTGATGATAACCCTTGGCAACCAAACGTGCTTTCAAGCGATCAAGAGTCCCATCTAGTTTAAATTTTGGTTTGAGAACCCATTTAGACCTAATGACATGCATGGTGGAATCACGTGGAACAAGCTCCCAAGTATTATTGTAGTGAAGGGCGTCTATTTCCTCTTGCATAGCTGACCGCCAGCCATCATGTTGGAGAGCAGATTTAACTGACTATGGTATGTATGGAATTTCTTGTCCAACAACCAGAAGGGTATACTTTGGATTTGGTTTGTGTATGCCAACTTGGGAGCGGGTGACCATGGGATGATGTAGAGGTTGAGGCTGAGATGTTTCAGACTGCCCAGACTCGTCAGATGAGGGTTCTACGTTGTCCGAGAGTGAAAAGAAAAGGATTCATCTGCTGAATTTCCTTGAGCTGAGCTGGATAAGCTGAGCGTTGGAGAAGAATTATCCAGACTAGAGTTTGCAGCAGACACTTGATTAAAGTGTTCGTGGGCAGATATGGACGGTGAATCAATAAAGAGAGGTGTACCTTCCATAGATGCTCCAAGAGAAGTAGTTGGTTGTTGCAATGCCGGGAATGGGAGAGGTGGATCATAAGCATCCGTTCCCTGTGAAGATGAAATATTGTGAGAAAAAATAGGAACAGTCCATGAATCAAAAATACTCATCCAACGTTCATTTGAAGTACCGGAAGTATGATTTTGTTGATTTTTGAAAGGAAATTGAGTCTCATCAAACACTACATGTCGCGAAATAATAATTTTTTGTGTAGGTGGATGAAAGCACTTATAGCCTTTGTGTCGATCACTATAACCAATGAAGGCACATGGAATTGACTTCGGATCGAACTTATTTTTGCGAGTGTCCCATGTATACGGAAAGCATTTAGAACCGAACACCCTTAGAAATGAATAATTTGGATGCGCTCCCTGCGATTTAAAATAAGGCGTATCTGAGTTAAGAGCAGTTGATGGTAGACGATTAATAAGAAAAACAGCTGTTGCAAAAGCTTCTACCCATAAGTATAAAGGAGCATCACTATGAAATAACATTGCCATACCTAGTTCACGGATTATTCTATGACGACGCTCGACCATACCTCATTGCTCTGGAGTATGTGGGCATGAAATTTGATGGAGAATTCCGTGCGCTTGCAAGTGAGAGCTAAGCCTTGAATTAATAAATTCACCACCACAATCTGAGTAAAAATTTTATTTGTTTGTCAAGTTGCCTTGCAACATATTGTTCGAAGGCCAAATATGCATCAACAAATTTAGATTTTGTCTTTAGTGGAATCAGCCAAGTATAACGTGAAAAATCATCAACAATACAAGCATAATAACGAAATTTTCCAAGAGATAAAACTGGAGATGGACCCCACAAATCACAATGTATTTTATTAAAAATAGATGAACTGATATTGTCCGAAGAGGAAAAAGGTAATTTACTAAGCTTAGCTAATTGACAACTTTCACAAAGAGATTGTGGCTTATTAGATCCTCGAACATCGATCAACCCCTTTTGTTGTAGCAATCTAAGAGTAGATGTTTGAGGATGTCCTAGCCGCTGATGCCACAACTCAGCAGTGCCAAATTTGAACCTGTGAGAAAAATGGAGCTCATGTGGACTGGATATAACATAGAGATCACCCTTTTGTTGTCCTGTCATCACCTTGTGACCTGTCTCCCTTTCCTTAACGCAGAAATCCTTATTAGAAAATTCACAATTCACAGGATAATCGTCCGTAAGTTGGCTAACTGATAATAAATTTCGATTCAGATTTGGCACATGTAGAACATCTTTTAAGGGGATAACTTGGTTACCATTTTTAATGCTAGCATCACCAACAGACCTAGAAGTGAGCCATCTCCTATGAGTACAGAATCATTACCCAAATATGGACGTATATTTTTTAACATACCAGCATTACCTGTCCTGTGTTGATAGGCTCCTGTGTCAGATGTCCATTCAGTGTCAATGACTGATTTGTCAAGAGTGAGTGCTGCTAGTGCCTTTGGAATTTCATCTTGAATTTGTAGATGCTTAGAGAGATACCAACATATTTTTGCAATATGTCCTATGACGCCACATATTTGAAAAGTTTCATTGCGATACATCTCTTTTTCTGTAGATGTCATTTGGCGTTGTCCCGGTGGAGGTGGTCTGGACTCCTGGAGTCTTGCTTGTTGTTGGTGTGATTTTTTTGTTCACCAAAGCTGTCGTTTCTTTGATTATGTGCTTGAAAGCCACGACCATTGGAATTGAAACTATTTTGGGACCTGTGATTGATGTAACCAAATTGTTGTTTTTGTCCAAAGAATTCAAGTTGGTGAGTTAATGTATTAGTAGTGAACAAATTTGTCGCTGCTCATATCCTTGTAATAAAGACACTAATTCAGTGTAACAGGGGCGTGGTGGCCTTAGCATGGTTGTGGTGAAAGATTCATTCTTTGGTCCCAGACTTGTGAGAAGAGAAAAACCTTGTCTTTGTTAGTTACTGGACTTCCTATTGCTGCTAGGTTGTCGCAGATGCTTTTGAAGTTGCGAATATGTTCACCAACGGTGACATTGTCATCCTTGCGAAGGTATGTCAAATTGTTGATGAAAAGTAAATTCTCTTTCTTGAGAGTCTTGAGCATAAGCTTTTTTGAGAGCATCCTGGACTGATTTGGCTGTATCTTGATCTATGACAAGACTGAGTGCTTCTTCAGAAAAAGTGTCAATAAGCCATCCACGAAGAAGTCGATCTGATTTTCTCCATGCTGCTCTTTTGTTTGCAGCTGATGCTGGGTCTTCTGTTGTTGTTTTGTCAGCTGTTGATGTTGAGTCATCTGTTGCTGTTGAGTCTTTTTTCGGTTCATCCATTTCGCCGATGAGATGTCCAATCAAGTCTTGACTCTCTGCAAGGGCTAGAACTTGCTCTCTCCACAGTGGATAATTATCTTGTTTCAATTTGAGAGTGATGAAATTGCTAACGTTGTGTGAGAGAGAAATCATCATCTTTTCTTTTGTTTTTTGTTTTTTTTGCTCACAGCATCTCTGATACCAAGAAGAAATCTGGTATAAACTAAACTTTGTATTTTTATTCAACATGAGCAACAAAGAATGTGTTTACAGGCTTTTTATAACAGCCAACAATTACCTAAGAGAAGAAAAGATAAACGTGGAAGAAAAAGATAAATATAAAGACTTACACTATAATCCATTTAATCAAGCTAGAATTATCCCTTTGGTTGTGATTGAGCTATACCCAAGTCAACCATATCACCCAAGAATATCTCTACAGGTTAAGTTTGAGGATTATGTGCATCCTTATCACTCCAAGTATCCTCATCTTGCTCTGATTGTGCATCCTTATCTTCAGCATCCTTATCACTCCAAAATATCGTGGAGCTGAAGAAGACTGAGGCATGTTAATACAATCCTGTCGGCTGAATGAGGTAATTATTTGACATAACCCGATGTAGTGTTTACAGGCGGATCTAGCCCACGACACTGCTAAGCTGGAACCCACTACGCTTTAAAAGAATAAAAAAATTTTGAGGAATTATGACATATCTAGTATTCTTTCTTAAGCCTACTAATTTCTTAGCTCATAACACACGATATTGAATACTAAATCACCCAAAACAAATAGAAATACAAATCAACTAAAATTACAACCTATTAAAAAAAAAACTGAAATGCCATCTCTCCCAGGGTTGTCATGAGATCTGTGTTGTATCCTCTCTTGCATCTCACAGTTGTTTTCTTGTTTCATTAAAGTTTTCGAAATTAAAAAAAAAAAATTGTTAGCCCACTAGTTTGAAAATTTCCAGTTCCGCATGTGTTCTTCCCACTTGACAAAGTTAATT
>CAVNYN010288921.1:25051-84043 GCA_963692815.1 Nyctanthes arbor-tristis | reverse complement strand
CTTGACAATCAGCTCATGTAAAATCGAATTGATTTTGTGTCCATGTATCCTACTTGACGTTTCTACTTGTATTTCCTTCAATCTTATTTAATCTTGTGTGACATCATCCCCTCTATGGTTCTTTATTGTTTGTTATTTTGTAAACTCCTCTTATGCCAGCATCTTTTTATTTCGTCAAATTTTGACATTGATTGATTCTTCCTCTATTGCCTTGGTTAATTCTTGCAATTTAACTTAAAGCTCAAAATGAAATTTATGAAACAAATATAGAGCACTAGCTTGAAAATTGGGGATCATACTTGAAATAGTTTTGAAAAGAATATGATTCAAGAAATCAAATTTTGCTAATTGTTATTAGTTTGGGTTTTATATGAAAATATATTATAGGTTTGGTAGTTAAATGAAGTAAAACATGAACTTAAGAACCTAAATGAAATAAGATATAAAGTTAAGGACTTAGTGGACAAAAATGTGAAATTAAATGAAATTGTCTATTGTCTTTTGGATGGAAGAACAGAAAGAAATGGAGAATGGAAGAGAGAGGGAGAAACCGAGAGGGAGTCGGGAGAGAGAGAAAGCACAAATGAGAAAAAAAGAGGTAAAATTGGAGAATTGAAGAAGAAGACTAAGGAAGTATCAACATATGAAGTAATACTCACTTTCTAGCTTTGATTTCATGTAAATTTTAAGGTTTTATTTTCTTCTAGGGTTAAGAAATTTTATAGAATTGAGGAGTTAATCATGGTTTAGTTTCTATAGATTTAAATAGTGTGAAATTAACTTGAAATCCTTGAAACAAAAACAAAGAAAGCAAAAAAGAATGGGAAAGAAATAGACGCTATGGACCCTTGTTGGGAAAAAAAAGAGAAAAAATTCAAGGCCAAATCGGTGGAGTGCATGTTCCCATTTGACATTATATTATATATTACATTACATAGAATATATATTACATATATTATCTATGTAGATATATGTATACATAGAAGAAAGGAAAGGAAAAAAAGCAGGGGTAGTAGAATTCTGGCGAAAAAAGGGAAAAGTTAGAAGAATCTAATTAGGAAAGGAAAAGAAGAATATAAGAACTTAACACAAGTGTTATTTCTTTCAACTTTGATTTATATAAGTTTTTAAGGTATAATTTTATTTAGAGTTTATGGAATTTCTATGAGTATGCACACTAGGCTTTAATTTTTGTTTGCTATGAGTTTTAACGGCATAAAAGTATTCTTTGATTATGAAATTTTAGACTTACGATGTTAGAGTAAGAAGTTATGGTAGACTAGAATATAGATTTTATATGAAGGAAATAAGCCAAAATATTTTTATTTTATATAAGTTGGTGTTTTTACCTTATGGAATAATATTATGATGATTGAGGAATTGAGTGAAGTTGAGAATACATGCAATTGATGAATAATTTAATATTTAATAGCAAATGTGAGAATTTGTTAAAGGCTAAGAGTTTGTGTTTAAAAATGAGAAGTTAATGTTGATGTATGAAGGGAATTTAAGATTTAATACGCGGTATCATAACAATTCCAAAGATGTAGTAAAGACTAGAATAATCATATGAAAAGAATAACTATATATTTAACTGGAAAGTGAAGGATTCTAAGAAAATTTAATGAAATAGATAATTTATAATACCAAGGAAGTTTTATGTTTTAATTTAAGTAGAGAATTGAGTTATATATGTGAATTAAGTAATAGAAAGGAATTAAATGTGAAATAGAATTTTTATATAATATTACAGGAAATGATAAAAATTCAAAGGAAATGAAACACGAAAGGTTCTATATTGTTACTTAGCCGATGAATGGAGCTCTCTTCTTTCCTTTCTTTCTAAATGAAAATTTTTACACTTTGATTTCACATGAATTTATAATGTTTATGATGATAATGTATTTCTATGAAATTTCACAAAAGATGATATTTTCTTCAGAAAAGTTCGTATGCATTTTTATATGAAATTATGCTTCATGATTTTCAGAGAAATATTCTATTTGAAGTCTGATTCACGATGCAATGTGTTTATGATGATTATTTATTTCTATGAAATTCCAAAAACTTTATGTTTTCTGTAGAAAAGTCATATGAATGTTAATGCGAAATAATGCTTTATGATTTTTAAAGAAATGTTTGAATTGAAAACATGATTTATGATGCACGAAAACTCCCAAATTTATATCCAATATTATGAATATGCCGCCTATCGGTGAAGGGGTCTATGGCTCAAGCTGACTAAATGAACGCCTCTTAGGCGAAGGGCTTATATGCTAGCTATGGCTCAAGCTGACTGTTATGCCGCCTAGGACGAATGGGTCATAAAGTACCTATAGCCTAAGCTAATGCCTACGTGCGTATAACTTGATATTATAATTACGAGATGTTGGGTACTCTTTGGGGAAATTTCTATAATGATCTTCAAAATGAAATGATTTTTATGATTTTTTCTAGTGAATTTGAAGATGATTATCAAAAGAAATGATGCCCATGATGTTTTTCAGTGTGAAATGATTCTATCAATATTGACGTTATGTTGAATTATATTTTAGATCATGAAAATCCAGAATTGACTTGAACGTTTTATTCAAGATTTTGCAAAAGTTATATTTCAACTTTTGAAAGCATGTTTAATTATAAAACTCCACTCACTGGGCTAGTTAGCTCATATGTTTTCCTAAATGATTTTCTTTTTAGATAGCAACTGGAGTTTGGGCAACACATCAGTATCAAACCTGTTATTTTTGAGAATTAAGCCACCACGTAATAATGAAATTGATTTGCTATAAGATTTGCTAATCCTATGATTTATAAGGTTGACATGCATAAGGTTATTAGCATATAGTTGGAAATTGGGTGAATCATGTTGGATTTAGTATATTCCTTGATTATGAGGTGATGTTGCTTATAACGAGAAATTATTAATTTGTGAGATGATGTGTCGACCTCGGGAATTCATACAGGTTGGCTTTTGTTAATAAATTAGGGAAGATGCTGTTGAAATTTTTCTAGAATAATTAGTATGTTCCCGAGTCTTGACGGTAAATTCTAGTTTTTAGTTGGAATTTATAGTCGGCGCGCGTCATACTCCTATTAAGTTAGAGGTACTCGGAGTGGAATGTGTCAATTGGATTGTTAACATTTTGAATATTTGCTCAACCCAACTTTTGAACTTATGGTATATTTAGGTTAAGAAGGAAAACTAACTTTGATTTTTGAACTTCGATATTGAAGATGGATGGAAAACTCGTGTATGAAAAAAAACTAATTACCATAGCTTCACGCATACTCTTAACAATAAAAGAAATGAGCGTGTGCAACGGAAGCAATTCGTTAAAATGAAGATGATCCAGTTGCGGGCTATTCTTTTGAAAATAATACATATTGCCATAATACTTAATGAATTTCGAGGACGCAATTCATTTAAGGCGGAAGATTGTAACATCCCACAAAATCTTATAAACAAATTATACAATATAATCATTATTTCAATAATGACGAGAGAATTACTTGAATTTGAAGGTTATAAGATTTTTCAATTGAATTACATCAATTGAAAAGTTATAAGACTATTACTCAAACGAATGCCAAAATTTTGAAATAGGGCTATTGATAATATGATTGTTGTTTTAACAACGATTGAATTAGAATATGATTATTGACAATGAGTGGACAATTGTTTGAATTTCACTAATTGAAAGGTTAAGAGAATTATCACTCGAATGAGTACAAAAAATTAGAATACGGTTATTGACAATGCTAGTGTTATTTTAATTGAATAAGCACTTGAAATGCCATGAAACTCAAATATTGTAATGCAAATGATGCCTCGAGACAACAATGTGGTTATTGGCTAACATGACTTGAAGCTTAACCACCTAATTGAAAGATCATTTTAAGTGGAAGGTCTTGAATAACATAAATCAAAATGTCATTACTAAATTATAAGACAACAAAAAGTATAAGGACTGCTCGAGCAATTTACCACCCTGCCTTCCAAGTGTACAACGCTAGATCTCGCCATTGCGGCGTTCTGGTTGATGGAACTCAAAAGTTTATTAAAAATAACTAAATTCATGTATTTTTCACAGCTATAAATGGGGGCAAGGGTGGTGGATTTCTTAAACTCCCAACCGACTTTCTCCCTTCCTAACCGTCTCCACGTCCCCTCCATATTTTAGCTAAATGTCCAGCTTCTTCATAAGTCTTAAGCCTTTCACATACAAGGAAAGGAAAATTCGTCCAAAATTATTGAGGATAGGGAAACACCCTTAAAACATATCAAACACTAGTTTAGCATTTGGAAGTGACCCTCCATCATATATACGTAAGGAATCCCACTTGAAATATCACTTTGATTAAGGAAAATGAAGGTTTTGAGGGTATTTGTCAGGAACTCAAAGAATCTTTAAAAAAATCAAGTTAAAGAGGTGAGTAACTAATACTTTGATTCCTTATTAGCATTCATAAAGTTTTGATATAATAAGCATCGTTTTTTATTGAAGTATTCCATGAGATAAATATGGATTTTAATGCATTGGAAAACAAGATTGATTATTGCATTTAAATCACTAGTTGCTCTACCCGTCTTGTCTTTGCTTTGTTGTCATATTTGGAGCCATCTAATGAGCGACGATTAGTATAGTATTTGATTTGTATTTGTACTGAATTGTTTGGAATTCTGGTAGGAGTCAACCGGGATTTAAATGTGGATCCACTTAATTGTACATGGCCAAGATGAATTGATATTAATCTTGCGCTTGCCACGAGTAATGGTTTAACTAGTGATAGAGCCCTCTTGTGCATTGAAAAGCTTTGTGTATGCAATGGTTTTCTTGAAAACAAATCTCCAAAATAAAAGGTGAATCAAAGAGTTTTGTTACTTACTGAGTACTTCGTACTCACTCCCTATTTCTGCAATTTTTGTAGATGAATGAATATATGATATTTGAAAAGTAAGGCAAACCAAGAGTTAGAGCGTGCTCGCGAACGGGAGTAGAGTTGTGCATCTAATGAAAACTTGTTGAACTTAATACTTTTTGTATTTATAAGTATGCTCACCTTCATGTAATATATATATTTTCATGCCTTATAATATCTATAGATTGTTTAATTATAAAACTCCACCCACTGGGCTAGTTAGCTCATATGTTTTCCTAAATGATTTTCTTTTTAGATAGCAACTGGAGTTTGGGCAACACATCAGTATCAAGCCTGTTATTTTTGAGAATTAAGCCACCACGTAATAATGAAATTGATTTGCTATAAGATTTGCTAGCCCTATGATTTATAAGATTGACATGCATAAGGTTATTAGCATATAGTTGGAAATTGGGTGAATCATGTTGGATTTAGTATATTCCTTGATTACGAGGTGATGTTGCTTATAACGAGAAATTATTAATTTGTGAGATGTTGATGTGTGGACCTTGGGAATTGATACAGGTTGGCTTTTGTTAATAAATTAGGGAAGATGTTGTTGAAATTTTTTGAGAATAATTAGTATGTTCACGAGTCTTGACGGTAAATTTTAGTTTTTAGTTGGAATTTATCGTCGGCGCACGTCATACTCCTATTAAGTTAGAGGTACTCGGAATGGAATGTGTCAATTGGATTGTTAACATTTTGAATATTTGCTCAACCCAACTTTTGAACTTATGGTATATTTAGGTTAAGAAGGAAAACTAACTTTGATTTTTGAACTTTGATATTGAAGATGGCTGGAAAACTCGTGTATGAAAAAAGAACTAGTTACCAAAGCTTCACGCATACTCTTAACAATAAAAGAAATGAGTGTGTGCAACGGAAGCAAATGAAGATGATCCAGTTGCGGGCTATGCTTTTGAAAATAATACTTATTGTCATAATACTTAATGAATTTCGAGGACGCAATTCATTTAAGGGGAAAGATTGTAACATCCCACAAAATCTTATAAACAAATTATATAATATAATCATTATTTCAATAATGACAAGAGAATTACTTGAATTGGAAGGTTATAAGATCTTTCAATTGAATTACATCAATTGAAAAGTTACAAGACTATTACTCGAATGAATGCCAAAATTTTGAACTAGGGCTATTGATAATATGATTGTTGTTTAAACAATGATTGAATTAGAATATGATTATTGACAATGAGTGGACAATTGTTTGAATTTCACTAATTGAAAGGTTAAGAGAATTATCACTCGAATGAGTACAAAAAATTAGAATACGGTTATTGACAATGCTAGTGTTATTTTAATTGAACAACCACTTGAAATGCCATGAAACTCAAATATTGTAACGCAAATGATGCATCGAGACAACAATGTGGTTATTGGCTAACATGACTTGAAGCTTAACCACCTAATTGAAAGATCATTTTAAGTGGACGATCTTGAATAACATAAATCAAAATGTCATTACTAAATTATAAGACAACACAAAGTATAAGGACTGCTCGAGCAATTTACCACCCTGCCTTCCAAGTGTACATCTATAAATGGGGGTAAGGGTGGTGGATTTCTCAAACTCCCAACCTCCCAACCGTCTCTCTCCCTTCCTGACCGTCTCCACGTCCCCTCCATATTTTAGCTAAATGTCCAACTTCTTCATAAGTCTTAAGCCTTTCACATACAAGGAAAGGAAAATTCGTCCAAAATTACTGAGGATAGGGAAACACCCTTAAAACATATCAAACACTTAGTTTAGCATTTGGAAATGACCTTCAAGATATATACGTAAGGAATCCCACTTGAAATATCACTTTGATTAAGGAAAATGAAGGTATTGAGGGCATTTGTCAGCAACTCAAAGAATCTTTAAAAAAATCAAGTTAAAAAGGTGAGTAACTAATACTTTGATTCCTTATTAGCATTCATAAAGTTTTGATATAATAAGCATCGTTTTTTATTGAAGTATTCCATGAGATAAACATGGATTTTAATACATTGGAAAGCAAAATTGATTATTGTATTTAAATCACTTGCTGCTCTACCCGTCTTGTCTTTGCTTTGTTGTCATATTTGGAGCCATCTAATGAGCGACGATTAGTATGGTATTTGTTTTGTATTTGTACTGAATTGTTTGGAATTCCGGTAGGGGTCAACCGGGATTTAAATGTGGATCTACTTAATTGTACATGGCCAAGATGAATTGATATTAATCTTGCGCTTGCCACGAGTAATGGTTTAACTAGTGATAGAGCCCTCTTGTGCATTGAAAAGCTTTGTGTATGTAATGGTTTTCTTGAAAACAAATCTCCAAAATAAAAGGTGAATCAAAGAGTTTTGTTACTCACTGAGTACTTCGTACTCACTCTCTATTTCTGCAATTTTTGTAGATGATTGAATATATGATATTTGAAAAGTAAGGCAAACCAAGAGTTGGAGCGTACTCGCGAACGGGAGTAGAGTTGTGCATCTAATAAAAACTTGTTGAACTTAATACTTTTTGTGTTTGTAAGTATGCTCACCTTCATGTAATATATATTTTCACGCCTTATAATATATATAGATAGTGAAATGAATAAGTAGTCTTTGTAATGACTTAAAGCTTACTTTTCAAGGAAATAACTTTCTAATGATTTGGCTTTATTTTGGTAATCAACGAAATATACTTATTAATATACTTATTGTCTTTTCACATTTTCGTAAAAAACTTAGTTTTAATGATTTTTTAAAATTTAACAACTTGCTAGTTTGAGTAATTAATTTTATAGAATGTTAAACTCTACAAAATAAACAAATACACTTTGTTTTGTACATCCCGTTCCCGCTATTTTATTGAAGCTTTCACTATGAAATTTGTTAACCCATACAGGATATTCTTGAAAAATTGCAAAATTAGCGGGGGCGTGACAGACTATCTCCTCACATTCCAATTCAGCGTAAATGACAAATTCCAGTAGTTATTTCTAGTAACAAAAGATAATACTCACAATTTTGCTACATATTCCTCTCGCTAAAAAAAAGGTGACAGGAAAAATAAGAATTTTCCACAAAAGAATTTATTATTTTCGATCAAATTATGGATAGCGATAGAATGGGTAAGTAGCTAGGTATGTGACGAAAGTTTTATTTTCCATTTCATTTTTATTATTTTTACTATTTTTTGGTATTTTTATTATTTAAATAGTAAGGTGTAAAAATGTCATAAACGACCTAGTGAGTGAATTTATAAAAAGGTTGGGGACTTATTGCATTGGAAAAAAATAGAGACCCAACTAATCAAATTTGGGAGAAACTAATCCTTTAATTAATTGTAATATATCTAGGAGCAGTTAGCGTACAAGCAAAATAAAATTTATTTTCATATGTAGGAATATTTAGGTACCAGAACTAATATATAATATCAGCACATCAATATGACTTTCCTCAAATCACATAACATGTTAATACTATACTACATTATTTGTCTAGCACTATAACGGCTCAAGATATTTGGTATTTGAACATTTTTTATTATACTGGAGCTCAAAATCGATTTGACTTGCTTATTTTGACAAATGAAGAACTCGAAACTGATTAGGTTTGGTCTAAGGATGGCAGTAAAACCCGATCCATACCAAACCCGATAAATACCTAATTTATTTGAGATAAAATTTTCTGACCCGCGGATAGTGGTAAAATATCCTATTCATCGACAGCTAGTGGAGATCGATCCAATCCAATATTATTAAGAAAAAAGAAAGAAAGAAAGAAAGAAATAATGTATGATGTAGAAATCAAAGTAAGAAGTATTTCTTTTATGATTGATGAGTATAGGGTACTGTTGAGTGATCATAAATTGTAGATTGGTATGATACCTTTATGATCATATTATACATTTAAGGGTTTGATTTCATCATTTGAATTGCCTGCAAGTTGTAAGAGATTAGAGTAGGGCTTTAAAAGAAATAGTTTCACGCATCAGTTAATGGATCATAAACGTTATCCATCTTGATCTGTGATCCGCTCTGATATGCAAGTCGCGGATTGTGGAGCAGATCATGGTTCTATAATTTTTTTCATAAGGCATAATTGATCGGTGTTTTTCCGTCACAATCCGCCCTATTGTCATCCGTGGTTTGGACATGTTCAATCTTAATTTTTTTTATTTTTTATTTTTTGGCCAAAACCAGACTGAAATGGATTGGTTCGGGCTGGGTTGTCGAGCCAAATGTACACCTACCTACATTATTAGTGTTAAAAATATGTTTAGTTATGTAGTGGAAATTATATGATCCTAGCCTTGTGGACGTTTGGTTAAAAACACCTTCGCAATCTATTTGTTTGAGCTTTCACATAATGGTGTCTTTATTTACTAAAAGACGGGCAAATCAAATAACTTATATGTTAGTCTAACTCCTTTCACAATCCACGTATTCTTAATACTGCTTCATCCATGTATTCTTAATACCGCTTCCCATTGAATTGACAAAGCTCTAACAAATGATGTATCTAGATCATCCATGATTGATAATGAGAATTGATATTTTTCTTTCAAAAAAACCTCTAATGGCTCTTTGTATATCCATGAATATTATCCTAACAAATAAAGCACTTGTTCACGAACCAGTTTTATTTAAGAACAGAATTTTGGTCAAAACAATCACATCCACATATTTCATTTCATAAAAGAGTAATGATAAATTCCCATATTAGTTCACCAATTAGTCCATCAGTTGTATATTAACAAGAATGGTAAAATTGTCAATTAACGCATTTAAATAATTTGAGCTTTAGATATTTGAGGGTTAAAATTGTAAACAGGTAAACTAATTGCTAAATCAACGGGGAAGTGTAGCATTACTCTTCATAAAATTGACTTAGTTAATTCAACTGAAAAAAATTTTAGACTTGCCAAGATTGAAGTTGCTATAAAGAGAAATATTTTGACATGTCTTGGTAGCGTATTGCTTTTATAGAGTAGCCAGCCAGTTCCAGGCTAATTGCATCCGAACAAAATATACATTGATATAGCAGTTTTTAGTTGTGAGAGCGAGTTACATAAAACGATCATTAATGTTGTGTCTGAACATCCCAATAAACCGTGTTCTTCAATCTTGTATTCTACATTTTTTACGGAGGAGAAAAAACGTCCATAACTAGTTAACTAGTTAGATTTTGAAAGGTTTGGACTACCCATACCCATTGAATGTTGAGAAGACCAATGGAGTTAGATCTTTGGTTTCATTACGGAATTGGTGAAACAAAAGATATGGCAATTGTGTGGTGTCTAAGGGCAGAAGACCCAAATTTGCATGGTGAGTGTGGGGGAAAACCATTATTTATTTTTGAAAACAACATATATATATATATATTTTTTTTTTCACTTAGATTTCTACTTAATTGGTCCAACTAAGTAGGAAGATAAAAGACGTAAATTGAGCATGACATGGCATGTAGCCTGCACTGGCACACGCCATACATGATGAGAAGTTTTGTAACAAAACTTCCAAAAGGTTTTTGAATATTTTTATTAAAGAGTGATCTGGTGTGTGAAGGAAAAAAATGGAAAAAATAAATCCTGCTAGATCACTTTTTAAAGAGAATTGTGTAAAAAAAAAAAAAAATTATAAACATAGCAAATTTCAATAGTAACAGAGATAGAGGATGGCATGCGTTTTTTATATTGCATTTGGTTCTTGAAATTTTTAGTGTTCATTGGAAGTGTAAGCCTCGTATGTTCCTCTTCTCAGTTTGTGTAACTTTTTGCAAATTAATAAGTAAGCCTCATATGTTCCTCTCTCCAGTTTGTGTAACATTTTGCAAATTAATAAAAATGTAGGGAACAATTATATAGTAACCGATGTATTTTACATACTCCTGCCGAATGGCTTCATCCTTTGTTAGCTCACAATGTAACGAATGAATTATTGTCTAATGAGATTTAAGTTTTTATCTTTGAAAAAAAAATGTGGGGAATTCCATCCCTCCCATGGAGGCCTAGAAACTCCATTGAAACTCTAATGGTGTTTGTTTAAAAGGGGGAAAAAGAAAACCAAAATGACATGCTTCTTAGAGTAATATTAATGTATAAGGGAAAAACCTAAGAGCATGATTAATATGGGGGACCCAAATTTGAGTCCCCCCCCCCCCGGGGGCTTTATATACATGCAAATAATGTAAGAGGAATAACCCTATTTATAGATTTTTCCCCTTTGATCCAAATAATGTATAGGTTGAATATAGTGAGTTTTGACACTTTTTGGGGGCAAAAGGTTAAAGAGAATTAAAAAGTTTTAGTGTTCTAAATATAAATTTACCTAACAAAAAAGAGCGAAAGAAGAATATTTAACAAAGGTTTCAGACATACAAACATGTTACTATTTTTTTTATAAAGAAAAAGACGAAGAAGCAACAACATAAAACGTAAAACAATATTTGTGAAAAAACAAAATGACGTGTTTCAATATGAATATAATGTAAACTTTTCGGAGTTTTTGTAATAAAACCCCCATCTCATGTGACATATATCAATGCACGCTATATGGAGTGAGAGGTCATGTTACAAAATTTCTAAGAGGTTTTTGAATGATGAATATTTCATTAAAAAGTGATGTGATGTGTGGAAAAAAAAAAAAAAAAAAAGAGAAATCTTGGCACATCACTTTGTAAAGGGAATTGTGTAAAAAAAATTTAGCACATATAGCAGAATTTAATAGTAACAGAGACAGGGGATGGCATGCATTTTTGGATTGCATTTGGTTCTTGAAATTTTTATTGTTCATTCAAAGGATAAGCTTCATATGTCCCTTCCCATTTTGTGTAAACTTTTTGCAACTTAATAAAAATGTAGGGTATTCCAACCCTCCCATGGAGTCAAAATGGAGGCCTAAAAACTTCAATGAAACCCTAATGGTGTTTGTTTAAAAGAAAAAAAAATCCAAAATGACATGTTTCTTAGGAGCCCAAATACACTGACATAGGACGGACTGACACTTCTCAAAGGTGTTAGAAGATCTTCCAATTAAAAAAGTTACATTGTTCTAAATATAAATTTACTTAAGAAAATGAGGGAAGGAAGAATATTTAATAAAGGTTTCACACATACAAGCACGTTACTAACTTTTTTTTTAAGAAAAAGAAGAAGAAACAATAGCTTAAAATGTAAAAAGTAGAATACGAAACGTAAAATAGATATTCAAAAACTTTCTAACATGTCTGGGAGATACAGTGTCACAAAGCTACTGTTATGGTAAATCGACATAGTGTGTATGCATGCACTCACGTAGAAGTAGAGATTGTATAATGACACTTTTTTGAAAGTGCTAAAATAATTTTGTTTTGCAAAAAAATGAAATGCAATGAAAATATGTTTTAGAAGTTTTATGACATATCGACACCTCCCGTTCCATGTGAACATAAAAGTGTTATCACATTTACACATCTCTATTATTTTTGTCACCATTTTCTCTCTAGCATGTGAAATCTTGTTTTTCTTTTTTTCTTTTCTTTTTTTTTTTAATTTCGGCACTCTAAATTAATATATGGCAAATATTTCTCCAGAATTCAAACTTTGTATTTATTGTTTTCTAACTTATTTCAAAATATGAAGGTAGAATAACTATTTTTACACATCTTAACCGACGTAGCTTTTTCTTTTTCTTTTTCATACAGGTTGGCATTTTATTATGCCAACCAATTGACAAGTAAAAAATAGGAGAAAACTAATTCTACATCAGTTTGATTTTCATTAATTTTTTTAAATTATAGTCTTACCAAGCACTTATATTAACAAAGTCACAAGGCCTATATGGTTTAATAGAATTCATGTAGGCTTTCCACACATTAATTAATTGTCGATTCTCCCAATTATTTGTGTCTATTCCTCTCATTAAGTTGACATTCATCCTTATTCGAGACGCTTCAATAGTAAAAAGAAAATGACATTTAATAATATGATACATTAAAGGATTATAATTTCTCATTATAATATTGGATAGTTATGAGTCTGAAATAATAATAACTGAAAATCTTGTCAAAATCAATTAATTTGACGATTTCTAAACTTTTATCTACACACATAATCCCCTTAAATCTATACCATTTTATTCTATTTCATTATAATTTACCCGTTATAATAAGAGGAAAATACAATATAATGATAATCAATCATCCCAAAAGGTCAAGGATTACTTGGACAATTAATTAATAAGTCAAACCAAATAAATAGAGTCATAAAAATATGCCAGCATAACAATAACAATCAATTAAAAACATAAATGCTCTTAAATTGCCCGCCTAAGATTTTCCCATTAACAAATTGCG
Organism: Nyctanthes arbor-tristis; assembly: GCA_963692815.1. Lineage (NCBI taxonomy): Eukaryota > Viridiplantae > Streptophyta > Magnoliopsida > Lamiales > Oleaceae > Nyctanthes > Nyctanthes arbor-tristis. The sequence continues at coordinate 70,801 of CAVNYN010288921.1, read as the reverse complement.
AGGTTCAATTCTACTCACCCACGCCACCCCCACCCCAGCAGGACCCACACGCATGTGCCAACTATGCTGCTGCTTGCTTCCTTTCCCTCTTCTTCCCACGCCAAAATTCACTCCACACAGTTTCAGTACTTTCCAAGATTCCAATCCTTTTCCCCTCCATTTTCGCCGTTTCGTTTGCTCTCAAAGAACCTCTTTTCACCCCCACCCCACCCCGTCACTTCTCTTTCATTCCTTGTAAAGCCCACATTCTGCTTTTATATTCTTGCATAAAATACTAACCCTAGTCATCATTAGAAGAACGAGAGGAAAAAGGAAGAAATATATAAGGAAACCAAAACGATTTCTCTATTTACTGTCCTTTTCCTTTTCTATTGTTTTTGTTTTTCTTTCCTTATCTGTATGTCATCTGTAATTCGATCCCAAGGACAGGAATTTTCTGAATTCTGGTTCCAAAATTCCGCCGCCTGAGATGAGGGAAATCGAGATGGGTTCGTCAAAGTTGATACTTTTGGCCTTCTTTTCACTTTTGGTTACTTCTGGGAACTCCCAATCCGGGGATGCTGCAGTTATGCAAGACTTGAAGAAGAGAATCAACGCGCCGAGTTCACTCGGTTGGAATGACCCTGACCCCTGTAAATGGACGAGCTTACAGTGCGATGGTAGTCGGGTTACCCGGATCCAAATCGGGAATAAGGGTCTCAAAGGGTCTCTTCCACCCAACCTGAATAATCTCACTTCTTTACAGGTTTTGGAAGTTCAGTTTAATCAACTCTCTGGGCCTCTTCCGAGTCTCGCCGGGTTGTCCTCGCTTCAGAGCCTTCTGGTCAGCAACAACAATTTCACCTCTGTCCCACCGGATTTCTTCAACGGTATGACATCTTTAGAGTCAGTTTACTTGGATTATAACCCATTTTCGTCCTGGGTAATCCCAGACACTCTTAAGACTGCATCAACTCTGCGAATGTTTTCAGCAAATTCTGCTAATCTTTCTGGGCCATTACCTGACTTTTTTGGGGGGGATACATTTCCAAGCCTACAAGATTTACATTTAGCCTTCAATAATTTTGAAGGCCCGTTGCCTTCGTCATTTTCTGGCTCATCACTACAGACCTTATGGCTCAATGGTCAGAGTAGCAGTTCAAGATTTAATGGTTCTCTGTCTGTTCTCCAAAACATGACGCAATTGACTAAGGTTTGGTTACACGGAAACTCATTCTCGGGTCCCTTGCCAGACTTTTCCGCCTTAATCCAGTTGGAAGATTTGAGTTTAAGGGACAACAGTTTGACGGGCCCAGTGCCTGTATCTTTGGTTGGAATGAAATCGCTGAAAGTGGTGAATCTAACAAATAATATGTTACAAGGACCAACGCCGAAATTTGATCGTTCTGTGAAGGCAGATATGAAGGATAATACTAATAGTTTCTGTTTACCTGATCCTGGTGTTGAATGTGATTCCCGTGTTAATATTTTGCTTTCTGTGGCTCGGGATGTGGGATATCCACCCACATTTGCTGAGAAGTGGAAAGGAAATGATCCTTGTGCCCAGTGGATGGGAATTACTTGTAATGGTGTGAACATTACGGTGGTCAATTTTCCGAAAATGGGCCTCACGGGGATGATTTCCCCCAGTTTTTCAGAGATTACATCACTGCAGAAATTGATTTTGGCTAATAATAATTTGACTGGGACTATTCCAAATGAGTTAACCACCTTGCCTAATCTTATGGAGTTAGACGTTTCGAATAACCAGATATATGGGAAAGTTCCAACATTTAGGAGCAATGTGCTTATGAAGATCGATGGAAATGTTAATATTGGGAAGGATGCTCCTCCGCCTACTAATTCACCAAATGGGAAGCCGTCTGGAAATTCTCCTCATGCATCTTCTGGTGGTGGTAATGGAGCAGGGGGTAATGAAGAGAAAAAATCCTCCACTGGAGTGGTGGTGGGATCAGTGGTTGGTGGTGTTTGTGCTCTTGTAGTTGCAGGGGCTTTTGTTTTCTGTTTCTATAGAACTAAACGCAAGCGATCATCTGGTAAAGTTCAGTCTCCTAATCACACTGTCATACATCCTCGTCACTCAGGTTCAGAGGATGTAACCAAGATTACTATTGCTGGTTCAAGCATTAATGGTGGAAACAGTGAGACTCATAGTCATGGAAGCAGTGGTCCAAGTGATATTCATATTGTTGAGGCTGGTAACATGATAATCTCTATTCAGGTGCTGAAGAGCGTAACCAACAACTTCAGTGAAAGTAATATACTGGGAAGAGGTGGATTTGGAACAGTGTATAAAGGGGAGTTACATGATGGAACAAAGATAGCAGTGAAGAGGATGGAATCTGGAGTTATGAGTGAAAAGGGTTTGGATGAGTTCAAAGCTGAGATTGCTGTTCTTACAAAAGTTCGACACAGGCATTTGGTTGCGCTTTTAGGATATTGCTTAGATGGAAACGAGAGGCTTCTTGTTTACGAGTACATGCCTCAGGGGACGCTTAGCAGGTACTTATTTAACTGGAAGGAAGAGGGATTGAAACCACTTGAATGGACAAAAAGGTTAACCATTGCATTGGATGTCGCTAGAGGTGTTGAATATCTGCATGGTTTGGCTCAACAAAGTTTTATTCATCGGGATCTTAAACCATCAAACATACTCCTGGGAGACGATATGAGGGCCAAAGTTTCGGATTTTGGACTTGTTCGTCTCGCTCCTGATGGGAAAGCATCACTTGTTACCAGATTGGCTGGAACCTTCGGTTATCTTGCACCAGAATATGCAGGTACCATATATGTTTCCTGCTCTTTTCTTAACCTGTGCTTATCAAACTACCTTTGCATAATACAAGTTCACTGGTATATGAAATATGATTATATTTCTTGCCGATTGGAATTTGGAACTTGGTGATTCTTTTCAGTGTGTTTGACAAATATTTAAATCTGCAGTTGCCAAGCATTCAGATAGTTATTTCGTGTTTCTTAGGGATGAAAATGCCCTGGGTTTATATGTTTTCTGTTTGCTAATATTTTGGGTTATAAGGAAGGTTAAAAATGTTCTAGCACCATATGTACGACACCATATGGCCATGTGGAGGCACGCCACATGGTTGTGGTTTCCCATGTGGCGTGTCCCGTTGCACATCACATGGTCACATGGCACCATATGGTGCTAGATTGGGACTAGGTATAAGGTTCCAATTTTACTTTATCAATTACATGTTGATGTACTCTTAGCTTTCCCTAATAGTATATGGGTTATTGTTTTTCTTGTGTTTGGACAGTGACGGGACGAGTGACAACTAAGATCGACGTGTTCAGCTTTGGCGTGATTCTAATGGAGATGATCACAGGAAGAAAATCTCTAGATGAAACCCTTCCAGATGATAGCCAACATCTTGTCCCATGGTTTCGGCGGATGCTTCTTGAGAAGGACCAGTTCCGCAAGGCCATTGACCCCACAATCGATCTGGATGAAGAAACTTTAGCTAGTATCAACACCGTTGCAGAGCTGGCAGGTCACTGCTGTGCTCGGGAACCCTATCAGAGGCCGGACATGGGTCACGCCGTCAATGTGCTTTCTTCCCTTGCGGAGATGTGGAAACCAACAGAGCCTACCGATCCAGATGACATATATGGAATTGATTATGAAATGACATTACCCCAGGCAGTCAAGAAGTGGCAGGCTTTAGAAGGAATGAGTGGCATGGATGGTTCATCTTCTTCTTATGTTGGAAGCACCGACAACACTCAAACGAGCATACCCACTCGACCATCTGGGTTTGCCGACTCATTTACATCTGCAGATGGTAGATAAGACTCTTGGAAGAATGATTAGCTGAAAGTCAGCTACTTGTAGAGGTTTGGTTAATTCCTCTGTATTATTTTCGGATTTTACTCCCTCTCCTTATCGTGACTCGTGATTCTTGCTGGTTTTTCTAATTTTTAGTACTTTGTTTTAAGATGTTTTCATAGTAATTCATGCCAGAATTGAATCCTGCTGCTTCTTAGGCAATTTTGAAATGCACATTTCTAGGCCTATTGTGTCTTGATCAGCTTGCAATTGTTGATGCTTCACATTTTTATTTATTATTAGTCATTACATGCCTGTGTCTCGTCCAGTTTTTCCTTGTCAAGAAAACCCTACCATCGGAAAAGATCGGAAATCAGACGAGGTTTTACCTAGTTCAATATCCGGGTCGGGTAGGTACCTTGGTGCGTTGGCCACACTGTCACATAATGACCAAAATAATGTGGGGATCCTTTATTTATATTGTCATCATGTGTAGTGAAACAAGTCAACCAAAATTAATAATTTAACCCACAAAATAAGCTAAAAAGTATACATAATTAAATTAATAATTAGGGTTGGTGATATCGGAATGTTGTCTAAATATCAAGACATAAAACTATACAGCTCATGAGCACATCTGAATGTCGGATTTTATTTATATTCTGTACCGTATTATGCTATTAAATGATGTGGTTCTTTGTTGATTAATAATCTTAGCTTGTTTGATAACTTAAAATATTTGATTTTTTTTTTTTTAAATCATAGTGTTGACCATCAACCAGTCGTTTTTGTAAGATTTAATTAGATTAATGGTGGTGTGACAAGTGGACGATAGCGATAGGATATTTGACGTGCTTGCCAGCTAAATATATGTTCTGGAAATTGACTACGTGGGGTGCTTGTAACTTTGCGCGTGGTGGGAGCATTTGGTGCTCAATTATTCCTGATCTTTTTGGTTCCTTTGGCATATTGTGTATGTTTAAGCTATCTTTTTGTTGTATTTGGAAGTGAAAGATATTTTTTTTTTTCTTTTGTTGTATTTGGAAGTGAAAGATATTTTTTTTTTAAAAACTTTCTAGTACAAGTTGGAACCAGTAAATCCCTCCACTTTCACAAGTTATTTCAACCCACTTATTATGTTGTTTCGTACTTGAATCTACTACTTTTTTTCATTATTTTTAAAGTTCTATATTTGGTGGGGTGGAATCTTTCTACTCCGTACATATTCGTTACTGACCTTTTAGATCATAGAAATGGTGATTTAAATTCGGATCAAATAACCCATTTAAGGTGTTTTTACCATTACAATAACACCTCTGTCATTCAGAAGTCAAATATTAACACGAAGGTACAAGATTGGATTATTAAAAGATGGTCTTGCTCTAGAGCTAATTGAGGATGTCACGTCACACCGTTCTTAGGTTAATTTTTCTCTATATATATATTAAAAAAAACACGGTGCTTTTATAGTGTTTAAATGACAGTGTGTCAATTATCTATTGGGTGTGTTGGGGGGCTCATCACCTAACACACTCAATGGGTGATTGCTACACTATCTTTTAGACATTATAACATAATGTCTTATATTAAACATCGATCCGCCCCTTAATATTTGGCTCTAGATTTTTCTTCCATATTAAGAGTAGATTGACACTTGTCTTCAAATCAAAGCTATTTGAATGAAATACTGAAATTGATACTTAGAATGAGTGAAAATGTTAAAAGTAATTAGTACGTGTTATTAAAATCCTTAAACGGCTTTCCAAAAAAACAAAAATAATAATAATAAGGGGATATAAAATCCTTAAACCAGTTTTAATTGTTATTTTAATGGTTGGTTAGTCTCCAAGTTGTATGTTTATTAAATTATTATTATTAATTAATGTGACACGAAATCATTCTAAACACCTTTGTCCGGGTGCTAAGGAATCAGGATTATTTGTACGTAGATGTTTTGCGTGACTGTATAGTGTTCGATGGCGAAGATTGCGTAAATCTTTTGACTATAATAATAATAATAATAATAATATTATTATTATTATTATAAGCTAATAAACTTTTAATAATTGGATTTTATGATTTGCGTTTAGTTTTTAGATTTAGATAAATTTATTTTCAAATTATATTGAAAGGAAAAAAAAAAAAGGAACTTAGCCTCTAATTGCCACGCCTTGATATTGCTATTTTTGTCAGTTGATTGATATAGCGTGGTATGTAATATGTTTGTACTTGAATTTTCAATTCTTATATCTGTGTGTACCTCTTTAGTCGGATATTAATCATTCTAGATGGGTTTCATTTCATTACTACATGGGTTAAACGTAAAAAAAAAAATGTTCTATTCGCGTTTTTAAAGTAAACAATTTTTTCAATATTTGAAAATTTGAAGACAAGTCGAGAAGAGAAGAGAATGACAACTCCATCTCAGGACTCTTTTGCTTGAGATTTGATTCTCTACCAAAATTTTCAGGACTTCCCATCTCCTGTGGTTCCGTGGACGCATGCGGTGTGGATTTGAAAATTCACGTGACTGGAGGGTGCTTAACCGTTAACACCACCTCCAAAAGTGTTTTAACATAGTTCTTAGCATTCTCTAATAATAATTGAGTTCTTAGCATTCACGTTGGTACGGTTCAACTTCAATAATGAGAACATTGAATAGAAAAACGAACCGAATTCAATTTTGCATTCAACGGAATTAGGTTCAGATTCGAAAGGAACTGGTTGGGGGCGGTTGAAGCCTGTGGAGTGGTCCATCCAAAATTGCTAATTGATTACACTCACGCCGAGTCGCTTTCAGGGCCTCATTGGCTGTTGCGTGAAACTTGAAAAGCTCGGCTGGCTTTTGGAATAATTCTAAATGGACAAAAAGTAGGGACAACTACTTTTGGAATCATTTTATATGTGATTTTGTTCAAATAGCACAACTTTTTTTTTGTCTTGATTGTGACTCGAGACTCCATGATCCATCTAACTTTATTGCATGCTTGAAGAAAATTTTATTCTAAATTAATATTACCAATTGTTTATTAGGAATATGTGTAGCTTGAGTAAGAGAACAATAGGAAAATATAAACGGGTAGAATAAGAAACAACAAAATCAAGGCCTGTGTTAGACTCAGTGTCCTTAAAACATATTTGTTCCAAACACGTTGGACGTCTGTTTCTCAGATACAACGGTCGAAACTTGGATGAACAATGATGCGTAGTGTCTACTTAGGCGAACCGAAATAATGCTTGAAGAGTATCAAGAAACAGGAGTATAAGGAATGAAAAATGTGGAGCATTCGCGTCGAATTCGTCTCTTTAAAAAGGCCAAACTTGGTCCTTTATATAGGCAGTACAAGGTACGTTAAATGTCAAAAATAAATGTGAATTCATTAGAGTTGAATGATAATAACATCAACAGTTACAACTTTTCACATTCCAGCATTTGTAACTTATTTTAGCAAAACTCGGTCAACTTAGGCGCTCATTTTCGGTTCGGCATCTGTGTACACAGGTCGCACTCCAACATAAGTTCAATGGTCTGAAATATATTTCTGATATGTGATTTGCAGTCCCCTGTGGGGGCGCGTGCAAAAGAGTCTCTCAGCTATACAATTTACACATTACAAATATATAAACAAGTTATTGGAATACTATTTTTTCAATACGGGACAAAGTTCTCTCAACACTTAAACATATTTCTTATGACAAACTTTGAGACTCTATTTTTCATTCACCCGAACATCATTTTGGCTAAATAAATATATGATTTCGAAACTCTCAATGAGGAGAACACTAATCTGAATTTATATCTCAAAATTAGGAATCGAATAACATTCAAAGTTATGTCTAAAATGCCTATATTTTCCAACATTGTTTATTTGTCTAAGGGTGGATCAGAAGGAAAGGGATCTAGTGACTCAAACATGGTCTAATATATCTATAGAGAAGGCCAGAGGGACCTCTATCGCTTGGACAAGCCTCCTTGAAAATGGTTTAGCACCTAAATCGCTTTGTCCAACCTCTGTTTCTTTTCTTTTTCAGTATAGTTACAATGTAAAAGGTACTAAAATAAGGTAATTTTGTTGACACCACACTCTTTTCATATCACATCATGTGCGAATTGCATTACATGAAAATAAGTAAAAGATTTTACCCTAAATATTTTGATCATCGACATTTCATTAACTAGCATATGGTATTTCAAGACAAATTTAGTCCAAAATTTTTGTTATGGAAGTCTTTTAGTATTAAACTAAAAGATGGCAAAAATTTTGTTCGTTTACCCAATATTTTCCTAAGTTGTGATGTTCACTAACAAAACTTTTCGATGAAAAACTAGTATTTTGAGCAATCAGTATTAATTAATGACAAGTTATGAGAAATAAAGCAGGAAAAGTCTTAAGAATATAAATTCAAAAATGATTTAAATTCATGACCCACTGATGTAGTTGAAACATGGCGTAAATATAATACACATGATAGCATAACACATGATAGCATTAATTTATTAAAAAACTAATAAGGAAATAATAACTAGATTGGAAACTATGATAAATAACATTATTATTCAAATATATACAACCTCTTAATGATAATAATTAATAGTACAAGCTGCATGCAAAGTGCAGATAGACAGACTAATAAAAAGACGAGACCCAGCTTCCAGGGGCCTGCTTATACTTACAGGCCAAGAAGTCAGGCTCAGGCATGTAACAGGGGCTATCTCGCTTCTCAATAGAAAACAAGTAATGTTATTCATCATTATTGGTGACGGCCACAATCATATGTATTAATATAGTTGTATTAAATGATACTTAAACAAAATGTAGAAACATGTAATGCACTGAAATAGACTTACTGTTTAAAAATGATAATTCTTATCAATTGTGGAGAAAATATCTGATACTCTAGATATTTTAATAGCATACTCTAAACCAATCAATAACTCATACATAGGTTTAAGGGTCTCAAAAATGAGTCCCTTTCACTGGCTTATAGTCAGTGGGGGAGCTAGCAAAAAAAGTGGGGTACCGGATCGAAGAAAAAATTTTCTTCCTAATACACACAGCTTAATTATAACGTATCTATAATTTTTTTTTTTTTTTACAAGCTAAAAATGTTTTTTTTAGATTGTAAAAAATTTTTTTTTCCAATTTGAGATACACCAGGAACTAGGGGAGCACCCCCTGGATCCACCCCTGCTTATAGTACCTCATTATGGTATTTTTAGAATACCTAAATTTTTTCCCAATTATGATAAATATCTTTACTTTTTAAATAAAGCAAGTTGCAGTGGCTTGTTTCGTCATTCAGAAGGGACAAAAAGCAAGGCTCACAAACTAATCGAGAAAAGCCCAAGCTAAATTTCTAGGCGAGCCAGGTTTTGTGGGATGGGTTACATTGAAGTTTGGCTCAAATTTTCTTCTGACAGGCCCGAAAAGGAAAGTTTGTGCCAAAAATATTCGACAATCCCCTTTCCAAGTAGGAGTGTGTAAAAAGACCGAAACCGGTTGAACCGGCCCAGAACTAGACCGAACGGGCCAGTCCCGGTCAGGATTTTGAGCCAAAATAACCGGTTTTCGGTTATTTCGGTTTTGAGCCAAAATAACCGGTTGAACCGGTTTTTTCGGGTTTTTCCTTTGAAAACCCGAAAAAACCGGTCAAAGACCGTTTGACCGGTTTTTAAATTTTTTTTTTGTAAAATAATAATTGAAAACCGGTTTTTCATAACACCATTACCCAAGAAAAGGCAAGAATCAAAATATTCAAAACCCAAGTTACTTTAATTTCACTTTCGTTTCAAATTTCATTCACTCATTTGCGTTGCAGCAGCCGCCGTCCGCCGAGTCGCCGCCTCCTCTAGCTGCCGGACAGAACCCTAACCTAACTCCCAAATCCCCATCTCGACCTTTGCCCCCGGTGCTCATCCCCATCGGACGGAATCCTAGCCCCCTTTGCTGTGCAGGCGCCGGGCGAAACCGCGGTAGCAGGTGGATAAACCTTATTTTGGTACTACTGCTTGGTGACAAAATCAGGCTAAACCACAAGTTGCCTTTGCCTTTACTGCTACTGCTCGGTGACAAAATCAAATTTCAACCTTATTTTGGTTTGTGTGCAGGTGGGTGAAGATGAATTTGGCTACATGCTTGCTGATCTTCTGAAGGAGAACAATGAAGGAATGTCGTTCGATCCTGGCACTCAAACTGCCTTAGCATTTGTAACTCTCAGAAAGGATGGGGAACGCGAATTTATGTTTTATCGTAATCCCATTGCTGATATGGTGCTCCAAGAGTTTGAACTTGATCTTGATTTGATTAAGAAGGTGAGGAAAACTTAATAGATTGACTGAAGAAGTATTTTATTGCTTAAGAAATTGAAGGAATCATTCATCGTTTACAAGCTCAGAAAACATGTTCTGCATTACTAGAGTTGAAATTGATTTAGGAAAATTTAGAATTTCTGTTATTAAAGTTTCATTCTCAGCTATTTAAGTTTTATACCCTACTGTTGTTCGTCTTGCCAAACACTAGGTACTCATGTATAATGGCAGCGGGTCTAATATTACCTGCATTTCTGACGCTTCCAGGAGTTCAGTGGAAGAGTTAAAGGTTTGAAGGTGGATGCCATTGATACAACGGGTGCTGGGGATGCTTTTGTGGCTGAAAATTAAACCCAGATTGCTGTTGATCTCTCTCTACTTCAGGTATTAACCTTTTAGTTATGGAATAGATAACCCATAGAAGTGGAATTCTGCACTGTTAATTTATAATAATTTAAAAATGACGTCATAAGTGATGCTGCGAATAGCATGAGAATGAATGACTTGCAAAAAAAACCCTTGGATGATCCAAATAACCTAGATTTCGAATGAAAGATTTGTTGATTTCGCAAATGGAATACTGAAATATTGATTTGATACTGAGCAAAATAATTATCGCAACTCTCCTTTACAATCCATAATCTTTCTAGCTTTTTGTATGACAAGTATTGATATATAACTTCCCAATCTAGCTAAACACAACTCCTCTAATTTAAAGCATAACATAACAAAGCCTAATAGATAACTTCCCATTTGTTTATATGTGTTTTTACATTACTAAGTCTTTAGAATCTTTTTTTCACAAGTTCGAAAAAGCCCGAAAAAAACTAAATTCATTACCCGAGCCCGAACCAGGATCGAAACCGTTTGGGCTTGCCATTTTTGAGACTGGAACCGAGACCGAACTGAAGATGTTTGGTCCAGTCTTGGTCCTTCAAAAACTCGGGACCGAAACCTGTTTGCACAGCCCTACTTTCTAGTAACAGTTTGCTCTCAAACTCGCTTGGACCGGGCCACCCTTTTCTCCTCAAAGCCCAGGTGAATTTGTGCGATTATACGTCTTTTCATCATTCTTCATTTTCTTTTTGTTACGACTTCTAACTGTATTTTAAAGATACCCTTTAAACTCACAATTCCCTTTAATTTAAAGAGTTAAAGAGCTTAATGTAACGTGAAAAAAGTAAAAAAAGGTGAAAAAACTAAAGGTAAGAAAACTCATTCTCAAATAATGTGTAGGAGAAAATTTAGAGAGAAACATATATATCGAGAGAAAAACTTTTATTTGAGCCCACAACTTGACACGCGTCAACTCTTGATTGGTTGTCATGTTTTTCCAACTTAAATGTGAAAGGGGAATGGTTTTGTCTCCTCATTTACCTAAGAGCATCCAAATTAATAGTGTTAAAATTAACTATCCACCTAAATAAAAAGTAGAATTTTAGTGACTGTTAAAGAACATTTAAGTAAGTTAAATTTAACTACTAATTTGTGTCACATTAGTGACTTTAACTAAAACTGTTAAATTTAAGCACTAATTCAATAGTCAAATTGTGGATCAATCCCAATTTAAATAAAATAAAAAAAGACAAATGGTGGGTCAATCCCAATTTAATTAAAATAAAAAAGAAGAAATATTTCCACATAAGGTGTTAAGTTTATTGTTAACTTTAACAGCAAAACTAGCGACTTGTTAAAATAATTATTTTAGCAATTACTTTAACACTATCAATGTAGCATTCACATTAGTGTTGTTAGATTTAACTATCCATATAATTAATAAAGTAAGATTTTAGTAATTGTTAAGTGTCATATAAGAATGTTAAATTTACCTATTGATATCTAACACATTAGTGGTGTTAAACTAATTCTCATAATTTAACGTTAAGTTAAAAGTGAGTCATGATTAAATTAATTCAACCAATAAACAATATAAAAAATAAAGAAAATAAACATGATTGATCACATGAGTTATTAAAATTATTGTTAACTTTAACAATAAACTTAATAAGTTGTTAAAAATATTTTTTTAACAGTTTCGTTAAAACCACCAATGTAATTATATTTTTAAGTTGTTAACTAATAACTTTACTAACACCAATTTTGTTCACTCATTCACTGTGGGAGGGGTTACATCACCCACTTCTAACGTTGTCGCACACATGGTAGTCATGTGTGTTGGCTATGTGTGTGTTACATCAGAAGTGAGTGTTATAACCCCGCCCCACAATGGATAGGTGAACCGGACTCTTACTAACATCCTGGTTTAACACTTTCAATGTGGATGCTCTAAAAGTAAGATTAATATTGGGGGAAAAACCTATATTTGGGTTTCCCTTTTTCACTGCACTTAAATAATGTTGATGAGTGTTGGGGGTTAGAAAAACACAAAATTGGGTTCAAAAATTTAAAGGAGGAGCTAAATTTAGCCACATTTAGAGAATTGCCCCCTCTTTTTCACCCATATATTTTTGCCCTACATTTTTCACCCAATATTAATCTTTTCTCTTCCCCCGCTCTTCCCTCAACACTATTTGATATTGTACGGTGAAAAAACTAAAATTTGAGTTTATTTACCCTACATTAAATATACTATAAGAGCAAATCTAATATGAGGGAAAAAATTTAAGTGGAAAAAACCCAAAGTGAAAAATCAAAGGGAAAAAAGCTATTCGAAAAGAGGAAGAAAAATCAATGGGGGAAAATCTTATATGGAGGATGGATTCTATAAAAAATTTGGCCCCGCTTTTACATTTTCTAGCTAAAAAGATGATTATTCCCTTCCATTCCACCCAAAATTATTTAGTTCTAAAGGGAGAAAACCCAATAATAAGATTATCCCCCCCCCCTCCCCAACATTATTTGATAGAAGTTGAACAAAAGTAAATATGAGTTTTTTCCACTCCACATTGGAAATGCTCTAAGTGCCAAAATTCTTCTCCAATTGTTTTTTCTGAATTAACATTTTAACTAGAGAGTAGATTTGAGTTTCTAAATTTAGAGAGCCAAAGACGCCCTCTATATTTAAAACTTAAAATGGTATAAGTTCCCATCCCATGTTCTACTCCTTGGATAGTTACATCTAATATCATTGGTCCTTGATGTTTAAAAATATCACTACTTTTAATTAATTTTAAGTAAGAGAAAACAATATTTTTTTATTTATAAAAAGTAAAATAAAGAGCTAAAAATAAAGAGTGTGCTGAGTGAAAAAATTGTACTTCTCATATTCATAGATGCTACTTATATGGTGGAATATATATTTTTTAAAAATAGAGGGGCGATTGTAGATACATTGAAACCTCACAAGTGCAACTCATTTCAAGTTTTAGTCCTCAAGCTTTCAGTATCGGCAAATTAATTTTTGAAGTTTCCCATAAAAAAAAAGAGGAAAACACTGTAGACTTGATCATTTTTCTTTCTAATTAACTTCTTCAATTTCTTATATAAACTTATAAACAAGAAAAATTAACTGAAATAAGTAGAAAAATGATTATAACAATAGTCAAGTTTATGACTAAACTTGACAAGTGCAAAATCAATGAATGTTTGAATGCTATATTAATGAAATATTATAATAATAATGTGGTAAAATAAAACGCATAGTGGAAATTTGATATGAGTTTGAAATATATTGTTGTAAATTATAATTGAGTAGTTGTAAAAGTAACAATAAAGAAAATATTTAAAAAAATAATAAAATGATAATTAGACACTGCTTAAGTTGATTCACATAACCACTTGACACCCTATAAAATTCATTAACACCCCTGATGACTTAATTTATTGATTTGTCAGCAACCCACATATGAATTCAGGGTCTAAAAAATAAAGCTCAAAAGTTTAAGCGTATGCTTCTTATTGCCCTGAAGTATCTTATTAGAATAGTTGAATCTTTTTTCCATAGAAGAGATTTCGTGCCCACAAATTTTAATTGTACGAAAAACAGTCCTGCCAAAACAAGAAACTCCCACCAACCCCCAAGGGATGGTTAGGTAAATATTCACACTTGCACTGCATAGTGTTTGTTTGGTAGATCCGCCTGCTGATTTGCACTGCTGTTTTTTATTGACAAGCTCCGGACGCTTCGAGACTCCAAGACCTCTCCCTCTCCTCTTAGTCCTCTATATACCATATTCACTCACTCTTTGTCTGTGTAATTCCCAAAATAATGGCGTTGAAATTGAATGCCGCCTCATCGTCTTGGATCGTGGGCCAACAGTCCTTCAATCAACGCCCCGGATCAGCCGTTCCTTTGCGTTCTAGCCGTGTCTCTGTTATCCGCGCCGGGTCTTACACCGATGAGCTCGTCAAAACCGCCGTGAGTTACTGCGATTCATCTGAGAATTTTTATAGATTTGTTACCACGTGTTGCGGTTGTATTTGTACGTTTATGTGCTTACTGTTACTCCGATCGAGTGTTATCGGTTAACTTAATTTGTCGAATTGTCGCCGAATGGCTAATTCGTTAGTTCGTGGAGTCGTATTTATCAGTTTCAGCCCTATGCTTCTATTTAGCCAGAACCTTTCCATGGCTTGCGTTTTCTGCCGGTGTAATGCTCTGCAATTGTTGTTGTTTTCCTAGTGGTTTATGTGCGCGATATTTACTAATTTTTCAGTTACATGGCTACCAGTGTGGATTATATGCTTTGGTCCACTTTTTTTGTGGTAGATTACTAGATTTAGTTTTAACCATCTACTTGAGCATGGATCACAGTGAAGTACGGATTTCGGATGGTTGATGCCATTGCTAACCGATGTCTAAAGGATAATATTATATCTTTGACCTGAGGAGGTCATGGTTCATGCTTTGTACTAGGGCATCATTTTCGTTAATAAATGAGTGCAAACAACCAACACCCTTTCTCCTGCTTTTTATATGAACTGTAATTTAACATGAGATGTCCAAATCAGATGTTTGGTTTTAGCTCCAATATATCATTTGAATATTTTCTTTACTTATCCCCCCCCCTCTGGTTTTCATGCTTATGGCTTACCTTGCCCTTCTAGGCTTCAAGAGCAACATTTCTGGACCACCTAGTAGTTGTAGGTTCTTGGTTATTCTAGTAATCTATATATTCATCCAAACAAGCCGTTAGAGTCCAAGTTACTAAGCAACCTTCTTTCTATTGGCCATCCTTCGTTCTAGAAATGAACAAGCATTGAAGTTTGGATCTTGGTTTATAATTAGCGATCCATCTGGCCTTGCTTCCATGTGAGGTGAAAGGTTGACACCTCATACAATTATAATTGGTTGAATAATTCTACTTGGACAAAAAAAAAGACAAATAGAGTGACAAAACAGACATGTGGCCCATGTGATTACCACTAATGTAGAAGTGATATGATGTATTGAAAAATAGGATCCTATCATGTGTCGGTTTTGTTTAACTTTTTGTTTGTCATTTTGTTCAAATAGCAAAACTGTATAATAAAGTTATACATGTTATTGCTGCTTATCTATTTGTTGAAAGTTCAATCTTGGAGCCTTACCAAAATGTTGTACTTTTTGAGAACAGAAATCAATAGCATCTCCAGGTCGAGGCATTCTTGCTATTGATGAATCAAATGCAACCTGTGGAAAGAGGCTTGCTTCTATTGGACTTGACAACACGGAGACAAACAGACAGGCTTATAGGCAACTTCTTCTCACCACTCCTGGCCTAGGCGATTATATTTCTGGTGCTATTCTCTTTGAGGAGACACTTTACCAGTCAACTACAGATGGAAAGAAGTTTGTAGACTGTTTGCGAGATGAGAATATTGTGCCTGGGATCAAAGTCGACAAGGTGAGCTTGTTATTGTTTTAATAAGTTGGATTACAATTTTTTCCCTTAAATTTTTGATCACCAGTTTATTTGAGATATCATTTTACTATTCTTTTTCTTCTCTCGTTTAACAGGGTTTGGTTCCCCTACCTGGATCCAACAATGAATCTTGGTGCCAGGGTCTAGACGGACTGGCTTCTAGATCTGCTGAGTACTATAAGCAAGGGGCCCGTTTTGCAAAATGGTGTGCTATTTCCCTTTAACATGTTGCTTGAGACTGTTCACGTCACTGAGCTGCTCCGTATTTAATAAAAGAGAAGCTGAGTGTGCTCACCTTTCTTCGTGTTCTAATATTTCAGGAGGACTGTTGTTAGCATACCATGTGGTCCTTCTGCTTTGGCTGTTAAAGAAGCAGCATGGGGTCTTGCTCGTTATGCTGCTATTTCTCAGGTACTCGTCTAGCTTCCAGTATCACTGTTGTTCTAAGATTTCTCTTTCATGCATTTTAGCTTCTTTCAGCATTTCAATCAAGCTGTTTATTTTTTGAAGCCAGAGAACAGGACAGGTTGATTTCTTTATATTGGTGGTGAAATTAGAGGATAAATTTTATTATGTCTTGTGCAGGACAATGGCCTCGTGCCTATTGTAGAACCTGAAATTCTTTTGGATGGAGACCACCCAATTGAGCGGACACTTGAAGTGGCAGAGCACGTGTGGTCAGAGGTCTTCTACTACTTGGCACAGAACAATGTTGTCTTTGAAGGTATTCTACTTAAACCTAGCATGGTAACTCCAGGAGCTGAACATAAAGAGAAGGCTTCTCCAGAGACCATTGCCAAATATACACTCACCATGCTCAAAAGAAGAGTGCCTCCAGCTGTTCCTGGAATCATGGTATGAAAATTGAAACAGATTCACTGTTGAACAAATTAGTAAAAGAATTTTATATCTTGCCCTCTAAAGAGCTTCCCTCATTATCTAGGCACTAAATGCATATTTGGTAGGCAGAACGAGATGGGATAGTGAATAAGATTTTTAACTTCTCTTCCGTAGCTGTAGGCTAGTATGTTGAGTTTAAAAAATGAAGGGGCTGTGTATGGGGGAGAGGAAGCTCTGTATGCTGTAGCTTGAAGGTCCTTGAATTAAAAGTGCACGTCACCTACTCTTCCCCTGGTCAATTCTCATTATCCTGGAAATATGAGGGTATGCTTTTGGAGAATGTTTGCTGGTGCTAGAAATGGAAAGTAGTTGGGGAACCAAATTTTGTACATGATGCAAATCTTTTTATAGGTTGATGGTTTTGAACCATCCTTCTATCTTTTTCATCGTGTGCTTTCTTAACCGCATAGTTGTGTTAGAATTGCACTATGGCCCCTTAATTCATATTTGTGGTTTCAGTAAATGTGGGCTTTGATGTTTATCGTTTTGCTTATACTCGTGAACAATTGTTTTTCATTATAAAGTTCCTGCAAGTAAAATTCCTTTTTGGGTTCTAGTTCTTGTCAGGAGGACAATCTGAAGTAGGGGCAACATTGAACCTCAACGCAATGAACCAGAGTCCCAACCCTTGGCATGTCTCTTTCTCCTATGCACGAGCACTGCAGAACACTGTGCTTAAGACATGGCAAGGACGCCCAGAGAACGTAGAAGCTGCACAAAAAGCACTTTTGGTGCGTGCAAAGGCGAACTCCTTGGCACAACTGGGAAAATACTCGGCTGAAGGTGAGAGTGAGGAAGCTAAGAAGGGAATGTTCGTTAAGGGCTACACATACTAAGTTCCAGGATCACTAAAACGTCGAGCCATGGTAGTCAAGTAAATTTTTGTTTGTCTTTAGTTTCTGTTTTCTAGCTTTGATGCTGAGGAGACAATAGAAAAGTCGGTTGCTCCGATATTTCTGTATTTGCTATGAACTATATGTGCTTGAATAATCAGATGTGAGAAAAATTTATCTGAATTACAAGCCTTAATCGGGTGGATTTAGTGATAATTAATAAGTTCATTGCTAGTTGACCATCTTCATAGGGCTGTGAACCGAAAATTGCTGAAACTGTTGTATTTTTGCCATTTACATTTATGCGAATTTTGTATTGAAGGTTTTCCTCCTTCGTTATCTTGGGATCAATGAGACTTATGTGTAAATTTTAGAAAAGGTCTCCAACCTTTTGAAAGTACAGCAAGTCCTATGGTTGGAATCTGTTTTGGTGTAGAAGACGGCTGCATTGTGTGCTGGCATGCTGACAACAGCTGTGGTGCTCGGAGAAGGAAATTGAAAAGCAATGGATGTGGTCTCCTCATGTTTTAATTTTTAGTTTTGAATCCATTTTGTATCTTGTCGTTGAGTTTAAGAAAAAATGATTTATTTTCTTTATTTACAGTGTTCTTAGTTTTTTGCAATAAAAATACTTAAAATGACAAAATGTTGTTTTTAGATTTTTTTTTTAACAATTATTTTTTTTAAATTTTTTAAAACCGCAATTTGAAAAATATAAAAGTAAACATGTTTTCAATATTTTGGAAAAAATGAAAAAGCAAATAGAAGTATAAAACAAGCGAAGGTTGGGTTTTGAATGTAATCTAGTAAACTAGAGTTTCACTTGTGTGTTGTACAGGAAATATTAAAACAAATTATATGTAATGATTAATATGTAAAATTGAATAATGTATCATTATAGACACTTGTCAAATCGTGAATTGATGCTCGTTAATTATAAATTATTTATCAAAAACTATTTTATTTATTATTTATTGAGTGAATATATTAGAACATTTTAAAATATGTAAATAAAGTATAATGAAAATAAAAGATTGTTAAATAATTATAAAATAAGTTAGCCAATAAACATTTGGTATAAATTAATCCAATTTTTTAAGAAAAGTTTTTAAAATAAGTGGTTATAAGAGGATGATGAATGTACATATCTAAAATAGACTAATTTTGTTTGACAAATGATAGGATTATTGATAATAATCCGTAAGAATTATTTTAATTATCTCCAACTATTATCTGATAAAAATATATTTAATAAAATAGTAAACTAATATGATGTAACTCGAGTATACCGTAAAAGCAATTAAAAATTAATTTTAAAAAAGTAAACTATGATATAAATAACAACTCCATTTACTTCTGCTCAAAAGAAAAGAAAAAAACAACGCCATTTACTTGATTTCGTTTCTGACTCCAAATACTTTTAACTTAAGGGGAAAAAAAGAATTATAAAATATGTCATAAGATATTAAATTCAAACAAAAATTATATATAAAAATCGGCGAAACGGGGAACCCTTCCAATCTCGGACATTTTTCTTATCTAAAAAAATTAAACTCCATTCGTCGATCAGCAATTTTATATTAAGCCAGATTATCACAAAACCAGAATCTTGTCTCGAAGATAGAAAAAGATTAGAAAAATTTGAAATAGAACAACCAAATCAATTTAAATCGGAATAGCAATGATATAGATGACCGTAAGAATTACCACAACGAACCTAAAAAGTCTAAAATACCCCCAACAAAATATAGTTTTTCTAGGAAAATTGCAGTACATACTGCAAGACTACTTTGATTATATATTTATATACGCGCAGACACACATATATGATACTAGTTAAACCACTCATGCGTCACACGGGTAGAAAAATTAATATATCATTAGATGGTTACATAATAAATCTGCAACATTTGTACATTTGTATAAAATATAAAAACACATTTATACATCAATTGAATCAATAAGACCAATTGACTTAGTAATCGTAAAGTTCAAGATTGTTCAGAAGACAATCTACATTCTTACATCTAATCTCTAGTACATATGCAATAATAAGAAAAATCTATTACCATCATTTAATACATTCTAAAACGTAAGTTTAACGACAAATGTACAATAGTATGTCACCCCCAGCTAATTTTACAATTTTTATATATCTTGTATTGGTTATCAAATTCTGTCGAGGAAGCGTCAATACAAATAGTGGTGACGGGACGTACAAAACAAATAAATAGCTTTTGACTTGATAAAGCTATTTGCTTAAACTAATAAGTTGTTATATTTTAAAGAATCATTGCAACTCGATTTCTCAATAAAATACAAAAAACTCAACAAGTTATATTAATAGGTATTTTTCATTGATTGCTAAAACGAGCAAAATTAATCTTTTCAAGACAAATTATTGGAAAACTATTATATTAGAAAGTAAGTTGTCAATAGGGTTAATTTCACAAATTGTCCCCAACCTTTCAGTTTAGTCTCGATTTCATCCACAACCTTTGTTTTGTCACGCCAGCCCCCAACCTTTGATAAATATGCAAAAATCGTCCCTTTTTACACTATTCCACTAAAATTTTAAGAAAATAACGATTATACCCCCTTAAACCTTTTAAATTTTTTTAAAAAAAAGTTTGAAAATAATAGAAAACTTAAAAACCACCCACCCAACCCCACGTCTCCCTCCCCCCATCGGCCGGAAGTCTGGCCGCCAGAGTTGATGCTCTGGCAGCACAAATGCTGCTGGAAATGGCAGCAAAATTGCTGCCATTTCCTGCAGCATTTGCTGCCAAAATGGGTGCCCCCATTTTGGCAACTCTGGCAGCATTTGCTGCCAAAATTGGGGGGGGGGGAGAATCTCCCCCCATTTCAACGGCAACGAAATAGGGGGGAAATTGTAGCCATTTTCGGCAGCATTTGTGTTGCAGGAGCAGCACAACTAGGGGGATTCTCCCCCCATTTTGGTAGCAAATGCTGCCGGAGCAGCCAAAATAGGGGGAGAATCCCCCCTATTTCACTGCCATTTCTGGCAACGAAATGGGGGGATTCTTCTCCCTATTTTGGCAGCAAATGCTGCCGGAGCAGTAACTCCGGCGACCGGACTTCCTGGCGATGGAGGGAAGGGGACGTGGGGTGGGGTGGGATTTGTTTTTAAGTTTTTTTATTATTTTCAAACTTTTTTTAAAAAAATTAAAAGGTTTTAGGAGGTATAATCGTCTTTTTGTTAAAATTTTGGTGGAATAGTGTAAAAAATGACGATTTGTGTATATTTATCAAAGGTTGGAGGCTGTGGCGTGACAAAACAAAGGTTGGGGACGAAATCGAGACTAAACTGAAAGGTTGATGATGATTTGTGAGTTAACCCTTTTCAATATTATATAAAATTAGAAATACATTTATAGAGATGTGGACATGATTATTAATACAAAAGGTATTAGATTCATAATATTTTTAAACACAGGTTGTCACTACATGTAAAATTCTACTCCCTTCACGAGCTCTAACCCATGGTTTTCCTTGCTTTTCAAATATTATATCTTCAATCATCTACAAAATTGTAGAAAGAAGGGAATGAGTACAAAGTACTCAATAAGTAACAAAATCCTTTGATTAACCTTTTATTTGAAAGATTTATTTTCCAGAATTCAATGCACAAAGTTTTTCAATGCACAAATAGGTCTTATCACTAGTTAAACTGCACAAGAGTCATATAAATTCAATCAATTCAATCATGGCCATGTATAATTAAGTGGATTCACAATGAACCCTGGTTGACCCTTATCGGAGTTTCACTTCAAAGCGTTCAAAGCAAACACCACACTAATCTTCCATATCTCGAGATCATTGAATATGTCATAGTATAGGAAACAATTCAAAGAAATTCAACACAAAATGGGTAGAGCAACTAGTGATTCAAATGCAATAAATTGATCTTTCTTTTCAATGCATCAAATCCGAGTTTGTCTCAGGGAATACTTTAATTAAAGTCATGCTTATCGTATCAAAACATCATAGATGCAAAAAGGGAATCAAAACATTAGTTACTCACCTCAAATATTCCTCGAATAATCTCAAGTGATATTCTTCAATTATAATTATTTCTTACGTTAGGATCTATCTATATATAGTTAGGAGTCTTTTCCAAGTGCAAGGAGGGTGTTTTGGTGGGTTTTAATGTTTGTTCTATTACCTTTTCCCTTGGTGGACGAATTTTTCTCTTTTTGTATGCATATGAAGGGCTTGAGTTCATCAAATCACAAGCTATTTGCATAGGACAAATATGGATGTAGAGATAGAGGCGAAGGAGTTGGCTAAGTTGGGGTTTCCCAATTAGGGACAAGATTATGGACCTAGTTTCGGATGTGAAGAGAGGGAGAAGGCTTGGATACTTGGAGAAAATCTCTCACCTCCCCCCTATTTATCGTTGCTAAAAATATCCGAATTTAGTTTGTCTTAATAAACCTTTGAGTTCCGCCAATCCAAATGTGACACATGGCGCGACGTGATACCGTACATTTGGCAGCAAATTGCTCGAGCAGTCCTCATACTTTGTGTTGACTTATGATTAACTTATCACACTTTGATCTATATTATTTGAAGTCCTTCCACTTATCATTGTTTCACAATTAGGTGATTAACTTTAAGTCATACTAACCAATAATCACGTTCTTGTTTCTTACACACCATTCAAATGGCAATATTTGAGTCACGTAATACAGTTGATGCAATTCACGTGGTTATTCAATTCATCGTTGCCAATAACCACCTTTCTAATTTCAATTTCTTTGAGTAACAATTCCTTGAATTCTTGTGAAATTTCAAACAGTTATTCGATCATTGTCAAATATCAATCATGTTCTAATTCTTAACATTTATTTGCGTAACAATCTTGTAATGATTCAAACACAATCACGTTGTCAATAATCGTATTTTAATTCTTGGTATTCACTCACATGGCAAACCTTGAAGTTTTGTAATTCAGTATAATCGTGTTGCTATATTTTAATTTTTGACAACCTTGTAACAATTCAAATATAATCACATTGTCATCTTTCAAATTTTGTCATTCAATTGAATGACGAACTTGCAACTTTTCAATTTGACACGATTATGCTATTAAATTCTACTTTTTGGTGTTTAATTGAGTCATAATCATGGAATCCTTGAAATGGAATCCTTGAATTTTAGGTAGTTTCCCATCACCATCTAAATATTACCATTTTACCTAATTCATTGTTAAAATTGTGGGATGTTACATACTATCAGTTTAAATTTTTCATCTCTATAATTAAAGTTAACCAAAAAATATAAGAGAAAATCATAACAGACAAAACATTAGTCTAACAACATATTATAAGCATTAAAAATATTTCTTGTAAACATTTTTACGTATAGTTTTTTGAAAGATGAAATGTGATGAGAATTCAAATAGAAAATGTGTTATAATTTACATTTAACTTATTAAGTCATTACCAACTCAAGACATCGTATTTTACACTAAATCTAAATTTTCAAATATCAGTCAGATATATAGGTGTTTACAGAAAGAAGCGACGTTTTATCTCACAATAAGGGAATAAATTTTTAAATCTAATTAATCTAGAAATTAAAAGCGCAAAAAAATGAGATAGGATAAGTATCACAATTTAATTAATTGAAAATGGGACGGGTTTTAGTTGGATACCCCTCCTCATACCTCACTCTGTTTCTACCAATCCTACTCTATACCTGCCTCGTACCCATTTGAATCGGGCACAGGGTGGGGTTGTTTGGGTCGGATATCTAAAAAATGCCAGTTGTACGCCACGTTTTCAAAAATCATAATGAAACTAAAAAAATTCAAATAAACATAAAAGGCATAAAAAAATTTCAAATAACATTAAACTCACTAGGACACACATAACAGAGATGATGAATGAATAAATTGAGATATATTAGAGTTTTTTTTTATTTTGGAATTGGCCTTTTAGATTTGATATTTTAATTTATTAGTGAAAAAACCTAAAAAAAAAAGAAAGGAAATTGGTACAGTGATTAAGGCTTGAGTGCTAAACTCAATTATCACAAGTTCCAATCTTTTCTAAGTTGATTCACAAAAGTTTTTATTTAAAAAAAAAAGAACAGTTATCGCAAGATTTACTAAATAAAAAATACAGGAAAAGCGCGGTATAAAAGGTACTGAGATTTAATTATCTTAATTAATATAATAATAATATATAGATTTCCGAGAAAAGGTTACCTAATATTCTATGGGTAATTGGCGCAAAACGTCCTTATCTTTCAGTTCTTTTGCGCAAATTGTCCATACCTTTCATTTATTGACAATTTCATCCATACCTTTACATTTTTTGGTGCAATTCATCTATGCCGTCACTTTGCCGTTAATATTTCTGTTTGTCATTCCTTTTTTTTTTGTAATATTATATATGTACACACACATTTTATAAAGTCTAAATTAATACATTAATTATTTTTTTGTATTTTCAAAAAATTATTGTATTTAAATATAAATACGCTAATAAAATATTAGATAAGATTAAAAAAGAGTAGTATGTTTTATTTTATTATGTTGTTTTACAGGGTTCATAACTGATTACTAAATAGACGTATAGTTAAAAAAATATAACAAGCAAAATAATTAACAACGTTGCTGTCTAAATAAAATAAAATATAGTTTAATTTTCTGATAATTTTCTTAAATATCACACACACACACATATTTTCTTCACTTCTTCTGATAGTTCCGACTGTTGAAGAGAATATATGTTTGTGTGTATGATATTCAAGAAAATTTTTAGAGAATCAAATTATATTTTGTCTTATTTAAGCAGTAACGTTGTTAATTATTTTACCTTGTTATACTTTTTAAACTATACGTCTATTTAGTAATCAGTTCTGAACCCTGTAAAATAACATAATAAAATAATACTCGCTACTCCTCTTTAATCTTATCTAACATTTTACTTGCGTATTTAGATTTAAATGCATTAATTTTTTAAAAATACAAAAAATAATAATTAATGCATTAATTTAAACTTTATAAAATATAAGTGTGTGTATATATATATGTAATATTACAAAAAAAAGGGTGACAAACGGAAATATTAACAGAAAAGTGACGGCAGGGATGAATTGCACCAAAAAATATAAAGGTGAGGATGTAATTGCCAAGAAATGAAAAGTAAGGACGATTTGCGCAAAAGAACTGAAAGATAGGGACGTTTTGCACCAATTACCCAATCTTCTATATATTAAACTAAGATAGCCGGCCAACTCTTAATTTCCTGCCCAAAATTTGTTGTGATTCTTGTGGTAACACTCACTTATATTAGTTTTTTTTTTGTTTTAATTGTTATACTTTTATTATTTTATCATTTGTTTGGATAAAATAACTCGCGATTTCTATTAAAGTCACCAACTATTATCTTCTCCCAAAATCAAAGCCCTTCCTCCTTGAATCCGAATCTCATAGGCTTCTACGGTCGCCTTTGATTTTGTTATTTATTGACTTGGGGTATATTTTCAGAAACCTTCCTTCTCTGTACCTTCGCCAAGCTCCAGCTATGCTTCATCTTTGGAAGCTACATCCAATCCCTCTCTACAATTGAATCTTATCGAATCTGGCCGACATTTTTCAATTGGTATTGAAATTTCAGTATGTTATCTTTACCCATTAATTTCTTAGTTTTCTGTTCGCTGAACCCGCCTCCATATCCCTCATCTATTTATTTGTAGAGAAGACATAAGCAGGTTGAATTGCTTCAAGGCATTAGTTAGACATCTAGACCATGAAGCTTTATAACACTAATGATAAGAGTCCGGCGTAAACCTGAAGAATAGGTATCGATTTCGGCATTTTTTTTTCTTGGTATAATGACATTGTTCTAGTGTTGTCTTGCAAGATAAAAATGGTCGGTTTCACTCTTCAACTCTCTGTGATTTTGAGTGTTTTTCCTTTTCTTTTTTTTTTCCCTTCTTTATGTTCTAACTAATGTTGCACTTGCTCAATAGATGTTGACATATTTATTATAGATGAATTATTTCATGTTTTGTGTAGATTAACATTTTCTTTTCCTAACATTTTCTTTTTCTTTTTTTTTTTTTCAGGAAGCAAGAAATAAGCAAAGCTGCGGGTACTATCATTTAATTACGTAGGGTATTTTTCTTTACATTTTTCAGATAAAATATAAGTGCAAAATAACCACAATTTCATTTTCTCCCATGATTATCGCTTAATCAAAACGTGTTTATATCAACCCATGATATTTGAAATTAATTTATCAAAGCATGATGTTTGAAATTCTAATTCTTTCTCTATCTCAATTGATTTTGTGGAGAAGGTTAAGCGATCAGTTTTTTTTTTAAAGCTCTACAATCAGCATGGGAGCAACACATACGACTAATAATTGATTATTTGTCTAGCCTTATGTTAGAGGATCAGTGATGACAGACAACCCTATTTTAAAGTGCATAATTTGTAATTTGTTGCCAAGAGACAGGTAAAGAAATTGTCTTTATTATTTTGTGAATTTTGATGTGTTTTTCTTTAGATTTGAGGAAACTTTTTTGAGTTTGTTCTTGAAGTATGGTTGGGGTTAGTTGGGTTTGTTTTATTAAAGAATATCTAATAAGGTTTGTATAAATTGGGCATCTTGCTGGGGCTTTGTAGTAGTTAATGTTCATTTATGTGGTGTGAATGTATATTGATGATAAAAATTTATCATTTATGCACTTGAATTGTTGAATTTAAGTAATTAAGTAAGCTTTTGATAGAGCTTGAATGCATTGATCACTGGAAATCATCATTTGAAGTGCCAACAGCTGGCACCATAGATGCAGATCTTTGTGAGAGTGAAAGCAATCAATTTCAAGTACAATTTCTTTGTAAATTAGATATAATTAATACATATTTTGATTTGCTATGTTATTCCTAAGTGGTTAAAGCACAATTTTTGTTTCTATTACTCTTATAATAACACTTGTTTTCATTTGTTTTGACATTGGAAGCTAATGGACACTAATGGCAAGCATAGATTTAAAGTATGTGTCCGAGTGGTAGAAGGGGCTTGAACAGTAGGAACTATATTGGTGTGGAATCGAGAATGCATGCAAAGCAAGCTTTGATGTTGAAATTCATTCATATTGCTACTTAGCTGTAATCATTAATGTCAAAATTACACGATTACTTATGTAGAAAGCTAATTTTGTGCTTTGTGTTGGGTATTGAATAAATCTTTAACTTTATAAATGATGGATATTTCGTGTTTACTATTTGGTGAAGTTGGATACAAAGGATTTGTTGGTTAATTTTCTAAATGATGGATATAGAAAAATTGATTTATGGAAAATAAAGTTTTAAATGCTTTCAAATTTTGATATTTAATTTTCCGTGATTCTCAACGGTGATTGAGATGACATCAAAGTAATTTTGATAAAATGAACATTTTTATCCAATAATATGGTCAACCTTCTTTTGTATAATATATAGCTAGAAAATATCAGGATTGATTACTCGTAAGACATACACTTTGCGAGTGATAAATTGAACAACTCACATGTGGGTTGTCTCACATATGAATTGTCCAATTATCACCCGCTAAGTGTGCGTCTTGATGGGATAATTCTATCAGACGTCAGACAGGTGATCAAATTTTTGCTTTATATTCACATAGAACTTTACTAATTTTTTGGCTCTAAAACCGTAATCAAATAATCTATGAATTAATCACATGTAATTTGGATATTTATTGTACTAGCTTAACAATACCTTGAAATATTATAGATTTATTGGTTCATTCCATTGATTTATATATTTAAAGAAACAAACGTTAAAAATGCTATTTAAGAGTTTATTGAATAAATGCTTAAATTTATCTACTAAAATTGTAATTTTATTCGAATTGAGGATAATTGATCCAATTATCAAAATAATTTTGCCCATTGTTACTTGAGAGTGTAGTCTCACCGCGTTAAGAAAATATTTTTATATTTTAAATGTTGTAATCGGCCCTTATCACACTTACATGTCATATAAGTTCACAAATGAGTTTTTACGACGCCACACGTTCCATAAACATTCCTGAACTATATTATTTATTTACTTTTTGTATTTATTATTCTACCTACTTTGTTTATTTTGTATGTGTAAGTTTTTTATCTGAAGATTCAATTACATATTTAATAATTTAACATTTTCATATATGTTCCACATTAAAATTTTTAGATGTCATCTTGGATGAAGTTTCAAATTTGTTTCGTATCTTTATTCGTTTAGCTTGTGAAATCCTCAAACTTAATTGTACAGTTACTGATTTAGTTATATACATTTGATGTTTACAAAATATACTGCTTATTATATAATCGATCTTACATTTTCGTCTGGAAATAGTCTTCATGTAAAACGAACGAGTGAAATATTAGTAATAAGAGTACAAAAGAATTCATCTTCGGTAGTTAGATAAATAAATAATATAAAACAAATTATAGTATTTTTTGTTATATTAAAATTCTTAACTGCATTAACAAGGAATGTGACTCGCATACTCAAATGGTTGTTAACTTCTATGAAATATAAAGGCAGGCCTATTAAAACAAACAAATAAATAAAAAAGTGAAAATTTTATGAACGCCAATCTAGGCGTACATCTCGACTTTACTCAAACTTCCCGAAAATATCTGAGATAGCTTAGAACTATATTTCATCGATGTACTATTGCATACAGATTGAACTTATGTCATCAATTTTTAAGGGTCCTTTTAGTTCGTATTATAACAAGAATGTATTATAGTTTCATCACATCAAATTATAATATTTTATTTTTAATAAAACTTAACCAATCAAGTGAAGTAACATGACACAAAAATTTAAATTTTAAAATATATTATAATACGATTAAATTATAAACGATGGGTCCAATCTTTGTGATTATTGATTAGCACTTTTTTTAAAACAATATTGATTAGCACTTGGCAGCACTAGTGTCTCCTCCAATCTTGAAAAATAAAAATAAAAATAATGAAGTAAACTGTGGCAAACGGAATCAGACGTGGCGCTTCCCTATTGGTTGGCTCATGTGTCCTTCCTCCATCTGGAGTCTGGACTCTCGAGGAGTTCCGTGTCAGACGCCCCAACTTGACTTTCTTCGGTAACGTAATTCCATCAAAGAGACCCTCTTCCGCCCTTCCGCCGAACGCCACCGTCGATGGGGTTGAGATCTGGCGGACGCAATCTTTCCTTCAACATACTCTCGCTCATGGGAAATAGCGACGTCTCATCCGCCACCTTTTCCCGCTCCAATTCCGATCTGCCCTCTCCCCAAGGCGATCCCGCTTCATCACCCACTCACGCGAACCGAAAGAAGAAGAGGAGAAAGAACAAAAGAGTTACGATTTCCACATCTTCCCCGATTTCCGAACACTGCGAAGCAAATGGGGATTTAAATTATAATAGCAGCAATACGATCGGCGATGAATATGCAAGCAGAGGATATAGTTATACAGTGGTGCAGACGGAGTGCAACGTTGTGCGCGTAGCAGAGAAGGATGAGAATGATAGTGTAGTGGACAAGGTCACTGGTACTGTGCCGGCTGGCCCTACTCAGTTTGGAGAGTTGAGGCAGAGAAATGTGAGTAGCATGATGAATGGAGTGAGTGATGAAATGCCAACTTCTTTACGGACCGAGGACAGTGGTAATGCTAATAGTGACAATAAGGTGAAGGAAGAAGTAGGAGAGAGTCATAGTGTTGTCAAGGAAAGTAATTTGAATCAGCGGATAGAGGTTAATGGGAAGATATTGGAGAAGGAAGAATCTTTGGATTGGAAAAAACTGATGGCTGAAGATCCCCATTGTAAGTGGATGCTCATACTAAATCTAGGAGGCTTGATAATTCTATACAGTGTTCATAGTATGAATTTTTTATGTTTTCAAATATTTTTACACTGCAGAGTGCGATTATAAGACTAAACCGTTGTTATTCCATAATATTGTGGATTTAGTAGAAAATAGTGTTGCTAATGCTAAACTGGGAATGCAACATAAATGGGACTTTGGAGGGTTTTGTTAGAATCTAAAGATTTATACTTCAGCAGGAATAAATAATATTGACAGGTTCATTATTGAGAATCAGTTTGTGGAAGATTGTTTGTTTTAGGTCTATAAAGGCAGAAAGGTGGACGAGGATAGTATAATACACAAGATAGACCGAGTTGGATAGAGTGGACGGTGTTATGGTGGCTTGTCGGAGCATTCTAATCCATGTGCTCATTTTTTTTATTCTCAATCAGATCACTTGCTTATTGGAGCTTAATGGGCTCTGATAACGAGTTAAACATTTGGAAAAGGTTTTATTTTTTTAATTTTTAAATTTACAACTAGTTTGGTACATGGACTTGCATTCAACTGATTATAACAGCAGGTACTCCAAATGTTTCGGCAACAGATGGATCTTTAGTTGTATGAAGAGAACTGTTACTTTTCCATGCCATTGTTTGTTTCCTGCTCTTAGTTGTGCAGCCTCTATCTTTTGCCAGATGCATTTCCTGATGAGAAGTCCCCTGTGAAGTACTTCATGGAAGAATTGCATGCCGGAAATTCCTTAAGAAGCACCACCACTCCTTGCAACGACAAAGAGCGAGAAAGAGTTTATGATACTATATTCCGCTTGCCATGGCGATGTGAACTGGTAAAAATCTATCTTGTCTTACCTTAGTGTAGTAGAAAACTTCAAAAAGCCTGATCATTGATTCTCACTACATGCATTTAGCCAGTTGATGGATTTCCCTTCTGATGTGCATTGTAGGATACTTCCTCTTTATTTGCTTTTGGTGTTTTCATATTTTATGTTATTCAAACCGAATCTTGAAATAAGACGAAGTATTACTCATCATTCCTACTTAGGAGGCTTCATATATCAAGACAAAGGCTCTTCTCTTGTTTCTTTCTCATTCTATCCTGAGGGGCAGTACTAAATTGTATTCTTCTATGTGGTGAACGCTAGATATACTGCCAATTATGTTATGTAGTGTCTTCACTGGACTGAGAAAGGTGAATATACTTCTTGCAGTTGATAGACGTTGGCTTTTTTGTCTGTTTGGATTCATTTCTTTCACTGTTGACCATCATGCCAGCAAGAATAATCATGAGTATCTGGCGGCTTCTGAGAACCAGGTGAATTATATCTGCTTCCTATTATTTGGTGTGCAAGAACTTCAGTGATAGTAGCTTGTAGCAAATTTGTTTATTATAGTCTTCAATTAAGAGGCTTGAACAGTTTGGCTGAATATGAGAATTAGCATGAATATCTTATAGTTATGAAGTCCATGAAAGCTTCTAATTTGGTTCTGGAAATAGTTTCTGTTAATATTTCTAGCTAATTCGCACCTTTTACCCGAGTTCATTCCCCTCCTTTGAAAGTGGAGAAAATAGAACCTGTTTTCTTGATGCCATCATTGTTGTTCTAGAGTTAGGTGTCACTATAAAATGGTTTAGTCTTGTATGTAATTTTTTGAACCATTACAACATTATCGTCTTATTTTTTTTTTATATTTTATATTTTATTTATTTATTATTATTTTTTGTGATATCAGTATTCTGCCTCATACGTGTAATGTTTTCCAGTTTCATTTAAAAATATTTAGTAGGGAATATATAGTTACAGGCTTACAGCATTAAACTGGATGTTGGGATTGCTATTATATATTTCATGGACTATTCTTCCATAGCAATACTGAGAATCGTGCTATTATCCATGATGTTGTACCTCTTAAGAGGGCAAGAGTTGCAAGACAATGTAGGTGGTAAAGTTCAAAACAGAAGTCCTTAGTTTTAGCCTTTCAAAACTTGAAAAGCATGGCTAAATTGGCTGGTAGATCCAAATGTAATCTGCATGAACAGTATTCTACATTAACCTAAAGGACCGTGATGATAGATTTCCCCATATATCGTCTTATTACACTTTAGCACAGCCTTCCCGATTCTTTACCATAGAGTATACAGTATCTTTGTTTACTAAAGAAATGTATCTTAATAAGTTAATTTATTAAGTACTTTCACATGTTACAAGTAATTTGACCACTTTTGTGGCAGGCAGTTCAAGAAGCCTTCATCAGCAGAGCTGTCAGATTTTGGCTGCTTAGTTGTCCTGGTTACTGGAGTTTCTCTATTGCAACAAACAGGTTTGATGATGGGATAGCATTTTAACTTCTCATTTCAACAATTTTTTATGTTTCCTTGAACACACTATCACTCTGTAGCAGTTGTTTCACTTTTCCTAATTTATTATTATTATTATTTTCAATGTTGTTCAGATATTAGCTTAATTTATCACATGATCCGGGGTCAAGGGACCATCAAATTGTATGTGGTGTACAACGTGCTGGAGGTAGGGAGTAACAACCTTGACTGCTACCTTTATAAAAATGCAATCACTTATGGTTTATCGCCTTAAAATTTATTTTACCTGGGTTCGTGTGATATGTGTTTTTTTCTTAAAAAACTAGAGATGGTATTTGTTATCGCAAAGGGAGAAATGCTAGTAAATGTGCACTTAGATTAATTGATTTTTATGTAGTGCCAACTGAACCATTAGTTTCTGGTAAGCTCCAAATGCACACGAATATTTCCATTTAATTTTAAGCAATGAATATTGGTGATTTATCATGATAAATTGTTTAGGTTCCCAACGATAAGTAAGAGATTGTCAGTTGATTTCTTGCAGGCAAAAACTGGGTGTTATTTTTGGAAAGGGAATTGAGCCTTTCTAAAGCTCTATATATCCTCGCTAAAAATTAAAAATTAGGGCCTTTGCTATCCTGTTCTTCACTTAAGCTTCTAGGATCCAGCCTTTACAAATCCTTTACATACAGCAGACAATCAATTGAGCATTTCTTCTGGTTCCATTTACTTATTGCAACTCTTAAATCTGCGGCTCTGCTTCCAGAGCTACAAACCAATTGGAATCCTATAAGTTTCTTTATCCTTAACTTGACAGTTTATTTACACAGCTTCTTTCCTTCCCACCCACCATGCATCCGATTTGGATTTTGGACTACAGAAACTCAATCTGAACTGCTCCTAGCTCCTGGGAAGACTAATAATTTACCTTTTTACCCTTCATAATTTGCTTTTACAGACTGTATTTCTTCTACTATATCTCTTTTAATGTGCAATTCGTTGGTGCAAGAAAAGACATGTTTCAAGTAATCAAATAGCCTGATATATTGAATATCCTTAATTGTTCTTTGTATTAATTTACTTTATAAGAATCTTCTGTATAGTTCATGATTTTGTTAAGTCTTTCGAAGCTTTAGACTCTTATAAAAATTCTTGGGTACTGTATTTCCTTTTGGAAATTTTACGGAAATTGTAAACTAGAAAAAGAATGCCAAGATAGTTAATAAAATTGAAAAACTACACTATTCATTTGTAAGGTGCCATAGCTAAGAATATGGAAAAACTTGAAAGAAAACAGTGATCACATGTTAAAGTTATTTTGTCTCTCCATTGTCATCATTCACTCGAGGATCCAAATGAACTTTTTTGTCGCTAAAGTTGAACTTTTGTGCTTTTGCTTTGTCAAATGATGACTGGTTCTAAATCACATGTTAAACAAGCAAGCTTGATGCTCTACTGTATAATTCGGTTATTTTTTTTTTTTTTTCACTGATGCAAACTCATGTATATAAGTATGGGAACATGGAAAGCGATATATAAACTAATTTATTTATTCCCTTTGGATTACAGATATTTGATAGATTGTTTCAAAGTTTTGGTGGTGATGTGATGGAAGCTCTATTTAATTCAGCAGCTGGACTTGCAACTTGTTCTCCTGAGAACATCCAGTTCTGGCTTCGGAGATTTATTTCAGATGAACTATTAGCAGTGGCTTCTTCAAATATCCTTCAGTGCAATTCCTAGCTTTGCCTTACAAATAATTATTGCTCTTGAACCATTGTAGTTTCTTAACCGTGCACACTCGTTCATTCATTTGTTTTGTTAGCTCAGGCAATTACTCTGTCGACTTGTATAGTTGCTCATAACAATGCACTGTTTGCCATGCTCGTGTCTAATAATTTTGCTGAGATAAAAAGCAACGTGTTTAAACGTTACAGCAAGGACAATGTTCATAGTTTGGTATATCTGGGTGAGTTATATTCTTTTCTCATTAATTGTTCTTATCCTTTCCAATGCTTTTTCCTTATTTTCTGCATGCCCTCCTTTGTTGGATTTGATGATTAACTTGGAGAGACATTGATCTTTTTGTGAGACCTTGAGTACTTGTATAATTTCATCTGTGCTATATTCCGTGTAAACTTTTGAATGGCCTAGAATTTTGAAGCAGCTAGTGAATTTAGACTTGAATGACGGTAAAAATGGGCCGAGTTAACAATGGAACCTTCTTTCATCATCTATTGGCTACAGGTCCTTACTTAGAAAGTGAATTAGCTTTGTTTGTTTAGGCTCTGAATGCATATCGTCATATCCTTAAATGCCTTTTCACTAAAAACTTTATTTAGACTTAGTAGGTTCTCCAGCTCTCTCAACCTCAGTAATTTAATTCTCAGTTTCATTCTTCCATATTTGCTCGAGTAATGTCACCTTTAGAGGCATTTGTAATCACTGACTGTTGTAGCTAACTTCTTGTCTGAGGTCAATCTATTCTCACATTCTCTGGCTTATCCAATTAATGCTTCATGCTCTCTCATTTACATATTGGGGTTGGTGGTTATTTGGTCAGAAACATGGAAACAAATGAAAAAAGGAACTTCGATAGTAATTTCTTCCATTTTACATCTGCAGCCATATTGTTTCCTTGTTTTCCATTATTTACTTTAATACTATTAACATTCATAATCCTATACTTAACTAAAACTAATTGTTGAACTATGGTAGTTGCATATTGCCATTAGTTTTTGTCCTTAGTTACAATTATGATTGTATCTTACTCTTAAGTTTCATGGTTTTATCCTGTGTTTTTTACGTCCTCTTAACAATTAATTCTTTTGTGTATAACATTCTTGAAATTGCCAACACCAGATTCAGTCGAGCGTTTTCATATTTCGGCATTCATCATGTTTGTTTTAGCTCAAAATATCCTTGAAGCTGAGGGTCCTTGGTTTGGAAGTTTTCTTTTCGTAAGTAATGAGCAGAAAATACATTATCTTATACTCCGTCTCAAATATATAGTCCACTATTCCTTTTTCGGATGTCCCAAATATATAGTCCTCTTTCTTTATTAAGAAGTCTAATTTGCGTTATTTTACTAATTTACTCTGATTTAATACTTAGTTAAAAGTGTCAATTTTAAATTTTACTCATTAAATGAGGGTAAATTAGGAACACAGATTGCAAAATCTATATTTTCAATACAATCTTAATCCACGTGAAAAAGCAAAGTGGACTATATATTTGGGATGGAGGGAGTATATCTATAAACATAATGCAATTTGAGTGGTTCTTAACTTGTAATTTTCTCTTTCGTCTATGTTGCAGAATGCAGTAGTTGTTTACTTCTGTGAAGTGATGATTGATATTATAAAGCACTCTTTCATTGCTAAGTTCAACAACATAAAGCCTATTGCATTCTCGGAATTTCTTGAAGATCTCTGCAAACAGGTATGTCTACAAATTGCACATAGCAAATATAATTATATTCCAGTGCTCAGTAGAGAGAGCTTAGATCCACTGAGTAGGACAGTAGCTTCGAGCTAGAAGCAAAATCCCATCTCTAATTTGTTGAACTTCTTTGATGTAAAAGCTTAAATTGTTATGTTATTCCAGTTGACATCATTAAAATACTTGATCTAAAACCGCAAGTTTTAAGGTCAGGTCACATTTACATCATTTAAATAAATAATAAATATTATCTTCAACACACTCCTCTCGAGTGCAGGCGGGATCTTTTGTTTTTTTTTTTTTGGCCATGTACATTTTTAAATGTGTAGTTGTGAGGCTTGAAACCATGACGTTTTGGTGTTTGCGCTGCGCTATATTGAACCAATTCATCTAAAAGCTTTAGTTAGGTCAGGCAACATTTATATCATTTAAATAATATTTTGTTCAAAACTCATTAGCTTGCTTTCTTGTTTAACATTACTTGGCAATATGGACCTGCATATATCTGATCTTTCATTTTACTTTTCCCTTCTGTTTCTGGGTCCAGACGTTGAATATTCAGACGGAGAATGAGAAGAACCTCACATTTGTTCCTCTAGCACCAGCTTGTGTGGTAAGTAGTATAAATATTGCTTGGTTTATCTAAAGAAGGCATCTTGAACTTGAGCCACGAATATTGTAAAAGCTTCTTAGAGAGAGTTGGATGTTCTTAAAATAAAACCAGACTTTAGTTTACGTATTTTACCAATCGTGATTTTGGAAGTTATTTCTTTGCTACATAACATAATGTACTATATTAGAATGTTAAGACTTCTTAGGGAGTAACTTTTAAGAGAGCCAAACATGATCCAGAAAAGGTATATTTTCTTTCTTTTTTTTTCCTACTAGAATGATATGCGTATCGTGGAATTTTCTGAAATTAGATATTGCATAGATCATACTCTTGTAACTTTGATTTGAATGAAGCTTGTGTTGTGTTCAGGTAATTCGAGTACTGAGTCCAGTTTATTCTGCTCATCTTCCCTGTGGCCCCCCGCTGTGGAGACTCTTTTGGATTTTCTTATGGTTTGTCCCGACTTTCCTAATGCTTGCTAGTCTTAAAGTGATGATTGGCATGGGCCTCAGGAAACATGCCAGGTGGTACGTAAATAGGTGTGCGAAGAGGAAGCTTCATACTGACTAAGCTTGTGTAAGGCGTAAAACCATCAAGACTTGGCTCTAATGGAGACTGTAAATTTGCCGTCATGGTCAGCCGGCACTGCTTACAGTTAAGTTATCCCGAAAAGTGCAGCTCCAATGAAGTGGGTGCTTAAAGGGCATCTTGAGGTACATGTGTTGGCAACACTTCTCCAATTTTGTATCACATAATAGGCAATAGACTGGTTTTGACTCGTGCATATATTAAGATGTAGAATGTTATAAGAAGCAAGATGTTTCTCTAAGAATGTTTAGTCGCCTGATTTTTTCCTTTTGTTTTTCTTTCATGGAAGGCAAAAGGTCTGCTTTTTAGAATGCTGATAGTATATTAGCATCAGTTTTCTGTGATCTAATCGTGAATAAAAATGACAAAAATATTAGGCGGCGTTCTTTTTGTGGTTTGGTTTTCTATTTTTTAGTTTTCAATTCATTTTCAATTTTCTGTTTGAGTGCTTGTTTTCAGATTTCTAAAAATATGTTTACTTCGTCATTTTAGAAAATTATTTTAAGAAACACAAACATGGAAAACATGTTTTTTTTTTTTTTTTGACATTTTGAGAATTTATTTGCTTGTTAAGTAAATTAAATAATTTTATTTAAGTAAATTAAATAATTTTATTCTTTCCTTAAAAAAATGATTTTGTTCTGATATATCATTATCAAGATTAAAATATGAAATTTTGCTATATAGTTTGTTATGAGGAAAAATGAAATTAGAAGAGAGAGAAATAATAACATTTGGGGGAGGAGAGAGGATAGAGTAGTCATAATTTGAGTGCATCATTAGAACAAAGTAATTAGAGGAGAGAAAGAAATTAAGCAGACGATAGACAGAAGCAACACTGCAGTAGTTGTAATTGATTTGGGGTGGAGGGACGAAGGATTGTAAAATTAGAGCAGAGAGAAATTGAAATTTTCAAAATAAAGTGTTTTTCGTTTTTTTCATTAAGTATCGTGTTTTGCTTAAAAACTCTCAAAACGATTTTTTATCATTTTCTGTTTTATTTGTTAAAAAATTCATTGTTTTTCAAAATTCATTTTTAAAAATATGAAAGTAAACACGTTTTCAGTGTTTTAAAAATTTGAAAATTGAAAACGGTCTCAAAATAGTAAAGAGAACATGTCCTTAGAGTTGAGCTATTTTCATTTTCCATCGTTGGTCTTTCGTGAAATTTTAATGCAATTTTCGCAGTTGAATTACTAAATTCTAATAAGTTTTTATCAGGTATACATATCATTTCCTCAATTAAAAATATTAAAGAATTTTAAAAGCCATATAATCTTAGATGCCTCCATTGAAATTCGTCTCATTTGATGAGACCGTCATGAATTTCGTGACATTTTATTTTTATTTTTATTCTTCTTCTTATTATTATTATTATTATTTGAAGTACATTTACAATTTATATCATTGTACTACAAGTGCATATAGATATATATCATTCTGAAACACGGCGTTCAATACAAACCCCTATACATGGGATTATAAGAAATCAAACTTCTATACATGAGACTACAAACTATGAATAATTCTAGTTGAATAAAATAAAAGACAAAAAGTTAGATGAAATGGACATGTGTCATGTGTGATTAGTGTTGATATAAAAGTAATATGATGTGTTGAAAAGTAAGATTGTGTCATGTGTCAGTTTTGTTAGAATTTTTGTATAGACTTTTGTTCAAATAGCATAACTCACAAACTATATATAAAATGTAGACAAACCCTCCCAAAGAGGAAATCGAACATGAGAC
The DNA here is from genome assembly GCA_963692815.1 of Nyctanthes arbor-tristis. Classification (NCBI taxonomy): domain Eukaryota; kingdom Viridiplantae; phylum Streptophyta; class Magnoliopsida; order Lamiales; family Oleaceae; genus Nyctanthes; species Nyctanthes arbor-tristis. The sequence continues at coordinate 32,609 of CAVNYN010288921.1, read as the reverse complement.
TTCTACGTCTCAGGGCCTCAACCTTCGTGACATTTTATTAAAATGAAAAATTCATAAATTTTTAATATCTATTAAAATCAATTATCAAACTTCTAAGTTTTTAATTCAATCACTTGGAAAGTTTTCTCTTCTACACACAAGAAGGTCATCATCATCATCATCATCATCATCATCATCATCATCATCATCATCATCATCATCATCTTATTAAATATGTTATTATAATCTATTGATCTGCAAAAAAATGTATTTGGTATTCTCTTATGGACAATTCTTTTTCTTTCCTAAATCTTGGTCATGTAAGCGTCACAATTCTACTTCATAAGCAAGAACGTTTATTATTTTTCTACATAAAATATAGGATAATTTTCACTTTAGGTCCTCAACCTTTCAATTTTGTATCAATTTAATCCGCAATCTTTTTTTTAGCCTACTAAGTCCTCAACCTTTCATTAATTATCGTATTATGTCCCTAATATTACTTTTCATCTCTAACCTTTCAATTTTCTCTATTAACCCCTATCAAAATGACTATTATACCCTTAATTCTTTTTTTCCACTATACATCCCCAACCTTTTAATTTTTATATAATTTTATCCCTATTTTTTTTGGACATATAAAACCTCTAACCTTTTATTTATTGTCGTGTTATTTCCCTAATAACACTTTTCGTCTTTAACCTTTCAATTACTAATTTAAGTTCCTATTAAAATTACTATTATACCTTTAATTATTTAAATAAAAATAAAAAAATAAAAAATAATATAAAATAAGAAATCTACACATCTTAGCCCGCAGTGATTTATAAAAAAAATTTGATCTACACCAAACTTGATGAATACTTAATCTGAGTAAAAAAAAAGTTTCTATTCTGAGAGTCGGTGTAATAGATTGGATCGAGTTTTTGATTCATCACATATCACATAGAAGATATATATCAGGGTGGATAAAAAAATTATTTTCTATTTACAAAAATGAAATCGAACATTAATGTGCCATTCTAATTTTTTGTGGATCCACAATTAGCGGATCAGATCAGATAACAAATTAGGAGCAAATTAGGGGGAAAATCACAAAAATAGATTAAAAAATGAAATTAGAGTAAATTATTATGGATATATTTATTTTTGTAAATCAAAAATCAATTTTTGGGGCGGATCTACCAATTCATATCCATCATGTGATTTTTAGTAGATTAAGAAATCGGATTCGATTCGTCAAATTGATATTTAGATGGACAACTTTCTTTGACTCGAATGTGATATCTATCAAGACTATTATAGATCATTTTTTATATTATTATTTCTGGCTGTTGTCATTAGGTTGTGTAAGAGTGAGTTGGAGTAAGGTGAACTTCTTCTTTTATATTATTTTTTATTTAAATAATTAATGATATTAACAGTAAAATTTAAAATATTAGGTATGGAAAATGTTAATGAGAATATACTATGATAAAAAAATAAAATGTTGGAGTTTCTATGTGCCCAAAAAAATGAATACAAAATTCTATAAAATTTGAAAGGTTGGGACCTAAAGTGAAAATAAGTTATCAAGGGTATAATAGTCATTTTGATAGGGCTAATAGTGAAAATTGAAAGGTTGAAGAAAAAAATTAAAGTTGAGGACATAATACGATAATTAATGAAAGGTTGGAGACTTAGTAAGTACAAAAAAAGAATGAGAACTAAATTGATATAAAATTAAAAGATTGGGAGACCTAGAGTGAAAATTATCATATTTATAAATGTTATTGTGTATTTTAGGTTTAATTTCATATATCATCCCCAACCTTTGAGATTAGTAGCGACTGTGTCTCTAACTTTTTTTTTGACTTGCTGGGTTCTCAACCTTTCATTAAGTCACACAAAAGGTCATTTTGACGGTTTCTGTCAACTTTTCTGTTAAATTCTCGTCCAAATTACTATTATACCGTTATCTTTTTTAAATTAAAATCAAAATGTTCTAAAATATAAAAAATAATATAAAAATTCAAAAAAGATAAAGAAAAAAAGGGTTTTGTTTTAGAGGGGGTTGTGGAACAGCTGCCATTTCCGGCAGTCAAATGGTGGGGGAGACCCCTTGTGAGCTGCCGAAAAATGGTAGCTCATTGGGGGGTTCTCTCTCCCCAACTACTAGGGCTGGACATTGGTCAGGTCGGGACCCATTTGGGCCCAACCCGAACCTGACCCGACAGTCAGTTGGGTTTGAAGTTTCAGAACTGAGTCGACTCGGGTTGACTCAGGTCGAGTTGGATCCTCAGTTTGGGCCGCTAGCAAGAGGCCTAATTTTGGGAAAAAATTTTTTCAAAGCCTAATCTAAATGTTAGAGGCCCAAAAAATTGAAAGCCCAAATTCCTCATCAATCAGGATACAGAATTCAAAACCAAAACAAAAAAACCCTAGAATACATTCTAATTTTTATGTTATAATTTGTAAATCCAAGAGTTCCTACAAATACAATTGACATTTAATACAAAGCAAAATTAATTCCGACGACTCTGGCAGCGCCTGTAGTAGCAGCAGTGGGCCAGTGGCGAAGGCAGCGTCAGCTAAGATGTACCAGAAAGCAGAAACAGAACAGAAAAAGATGGCGAAGGCCGATGGCAATCCTATATCCACAGGCTGTTGCTCTGGCGCAAGCAACGGTGCAGTCGCGACAGTGGCAGCGATGCAGGCGGGCTGGGTAGTGGAGTGAGGTTCCAGTCTTCCGTTCCCTTTTTCAGTGGAGAGGGTGAGACGTGAGTGGAGAGGGTGGCGGTGTGAGGTTCCAGCCTTCTGTTCCCTTTTTCAGTGGAAAGGGTGACATGTTAGTGGAGCGGGTGTGAGAGACTGAGACACAGAGAACTCGATTTTCATGCCAATTGGAAATGGGTTCGAAAAAATTCAAAAAGCCTAATAAAAACCCTAAATAAAATGGGTGACTTGACTCTAGTTCCCGGGTCAATTGGGTTCTATCCGCTTGACCTGGGACCCCACTTGGCCCGTCGGGTCCCCTCTACCCTCAACCTGCTCCTACCCCGCATGCTACAATAACCCGACTCGGCCCATTTTGGGCTGGTAGGTTGGGTTCATCGGGTTGCCAGATCTGATGCTCAGCTCTACCCACTGCTGTCGTTTCCAATAGCAGATGGCTGCCAGAAAAGCAGTCAAAACCGTTGTCATTTCCTTACTGTCATTTCCAGTGGCCAAAGGGTAAGCTGTCGGAAAATGGCAGCTGACGGGGGTCCCCCCTTGGCTGCCATCGCTGTCGGAAATGGCAGCAAAGTGGGGGTGATCACTCCCCCTTTTTACTTTCTTTTTTTTTAAAATTTTTTATATTATTTTTTAAATATTTTAAAACCTTTTGATTTTAATTTAAAAAAGATTATGATATAATAGTAATTCAGTTGAAAATTAAACGGAAAAGTTGACGAAATCTGTCCAAGGGACCTTTTGTGCGACTTAATGTAAGGTTAAGAACCCAGCGAGTTGAAAAAAAAATTGGGGACGCAACCAATACTATGCCCAAAGATTGGGGACGATATGTGAAATTAACCATTTGGAACCAATAAATAGCACTTTTTCTATGGAACCAGATCATGCTCCTTATATAGAGCCCAAGTACCAATTAAAAGCTGCATGTAGTCGGGCGCGTATAATAGTCGTGCTTGCAAACGACAATACATAGATAGTTCATAAATCTTGAACTCAGTATACATGAGTACTTCAAATGTCAAGAAGAAGGTAAGGTTAAAGCAATCTTCTTTCAGAACAAATCTTCTGTACCATCTAGCAAGTACACGAAACAACCAAGAAACAAAAATTGGAAACTGGTGTGCTGAAGAAGGCCATCCAACAATCATACTGCCAGAAGAAGCATATTCCTTGCGGTGCTGAAAATGAAAAAAGTAACAAGGACGAGGCCACTGATACAGAGTCAAAATTTAGTTGTTTCTGCCTCTATTCCTCCTGAAGGTAACCATTGTCCATCCATCTTCTACTTCGGCTACTTCGTTTGGATTCTGTCTGTTAACCGTTGTTTCATTTTGATTTGAACTTGGCAGGAAAGTTGGAGCATCAATTTCCATTCCGGATGAATTATTATCTTCCAGGTTGCTGTCATCGTCCTCACTGTCATCTTCCTCGTTGATAGCAGCCTGTCAAGTGTAGAAAGAGAACAAGAAAAACAGAAACTTATTGGTAATCTTATCAAGGGAAAAAAGAATGCTTGCTTTCTGCCATGCAAGAAACTATCAGCAATTAAACTGATAGTAACTTCAGTTCTTTCACTACACAATTTAAGCCAATGAATTTTTCCTCCGTGTGGACAAACAAGTTACGTCTTTAGTATGCCTTATGAGGAAAATTGCTACTCTTTTTACCTAACTTAAAAGGGGAATGTTTTACTGCCGACGCCTCACGAGATTGGGTTTACTTTTAACACATCATGTCCTCCTTAGATTAGGAATACACCATTCGTTCCTCTATAATATCAGAACCCTGACTGATTTCTAGTAACTCGGTATGATTGGTTTATAATTTTTCTCATCAAAATACCCAGTTAGAAGCAACAAGCATCATGAATACTTTGAGGAAGTGACATCCCCATGCAAAATAAGAGGTTGACACTGATAACCAAGTTAAAGCAAAGTGGAGATCGGAAGAGCATAATCAGCGATGACATGACAAGTTGCACGTTTGGAATCCCCAATATGATATTATTGTGTATCAATTCGACTCTCTTTTGCATTAAATTTAAGGGAGATGTTTTCTTAACTACTTTCTGTTCGCTAGTGGCTTGGGATTAAGAATATTTAGCACATCACATCCTCCATCAGTTACAAACGCACAGTTTCTTCCGTCCTAATCTTAAAATCCATCATAAGATCCATGTCTACTAATGTGATCTAGGTGCATTGATAAATTTTCTCATCAAAATAATAATCACAGCTGCATCACACACCCTGGGTATTTGAAAAAGTCATTATCATTTCCATGCAAAAGAAGCCGACGCAGATAGCTAAGTTAAAGCAAAGTAGCTAATCTGCCATTATAAGGAGAGTTGAATGCTTAAAATCCCCAGCCTACAGTATTTGGCAAGGATAAAGGGGTAGCTTGCAATTTTATGCCACTCACGGTTCTTAATGCTGAACTTTCTCATGAAATTAATTGGTAATTCACGTGACTTGTAAAAGAGCATCTTCTCGTGCCCTAGAAAAATGACTATTTAGTAATCAAATAGCAAAGTAATATGTGTAATTAATATCATCTGTGACTCTGTCTGTGGTCAATGGCATTGTTTGAAATCTCGGCTCAGGCAAAAGAAATCTTTGAACTAAGACAATATGTTCAAAGTAGCCAAGATAACTGACACAAAGATGAGATTTTTTTTTTTTAATTTAATTTTAGTATAATTATTTTGCACCAGCAAAAGCTGCACTAAAATGACAAGCATAGATCCAAATGTATAGCGCAAGACATTTCGCATCTCCACCAATGGTGTTAATTATTGACTTTCCATTCAAAAGTTCATCCAAATTATGAAATTAATTCAGTCACAGTTACCTGTCTGACATGAGGACGAGGAGGAGGATTGGTTTCCCTTAGCCGGTGTATTGAGCTGAAATTACCTTCTAAACATTCTTCATGGATAACCATCAATTTTTCTGCAACCTGAATACAATTTCCATAGAGGGCAAAAGAAAATGAATAAGCATGAGTAAAAGTAAATGTGTTGATAAAATTCAACAAAATGTAAAAACAGAATTCATAAATGGGCCCTCTAAGCTAGACTAGATATGGACTGTGGATAAATGGGCTGAGACATGGTATCGAGATTCTCAAAAACACATACTTTGGAGATGAAATAACTACCCAATATACCATTTTCCACTTAAGTGTTCGTGAATCCCAGTCCTATTACCTGTTACCGAGTGTACATGCTTGTGATTGTTTACCGTTTGTTCATATTCCACCATCCTAGCATTCTTAGTTACTTCTGTTATGTACAATCTGTGTGCTATTATGATGTTTTCTGAGCACCTAAGAATAATTCAACAATAAAGTTGTATATTATCGCAGCTTGAATTTTTCTTTTAGTTACAGCTAGATATTAGTTGGTGACATTATCCTGCACTAGCATTGACAATTTGAAAGGAAGTAAAGGGTAACCCGCCGAAGCCAGATCTTTTGTAGTACAACCTAGAAGAATATTTAACAAGTAGCAAATTCACTAGCAAAATAATTGGCTCAAGAACCTTGTTCCAAAACAAAGATCAGCAGTCAAAGATATAGTCTTATTGGAAAAACATGTTTTATTTTGTGCATCTGTCCACTCAAACACGTGTTTAGTTTTGTATGCACTAGATTTTCAACTGTCTTTTTCCTTACATTTGCTTTCAAATGTATCCTCATATTCTTAGCAAGAACTAAAGGTTGCAGACAATAACAAAGATGGCATACCTCCTCAATGCTACCATCTTCTATCTCCGTGTTTAGAGTGAGCATGAAATCGTCAAGCTTATCCTCTACGTCATCTACATATACTTGATCTGAGGACAAAAGGAAATAAATCAAACATCATAAATCAAACATCATGCTGAAGACTACAACTCTACAAATAAACCAAAGTTCAGCACGGGCATTCAGAAAGACAGATCTTCTTTATCCTCATAACCGGCTTTGGTGCATCTAAATCTTTGAGTTATCTTAATAAAAAGGAGGCAGATAGAATTTTTCCAACAGAACCAAGATTCCAGTGATTTAGGCAAAAATACCAAATAAGAATAGGTTTTTTCCATTCCAGAGAAAAGCATCTCCTCCTGATTTCTCAAGTTCTTCCATATCAGTAAGGAACAAAAGTAGCATATATTGGTAGTAAAGCAAATTAGAAAAATAGGAACTTTCGCATCTCCTCCTGATTTCTCAAGTTCTTCCATATCAGTAAGGAACAAAAGTAGCATATATTGGTAGTAAAGCAAATTAGAAAAATAGGAACTTTCTCATGGTATCTCATTCAAAGAAAGAATAAAATAAAAATAAAACTCTCCAACGAAAAATAGGATCGTGAACGGAAGAAACCAATTTGATAGTCCACAAACTATAATATCTAAGCGAGTTAGAAATTCAATTAAGCCTATACACTGTGCTTGAATACCAGTACTCCCCTCCTAGGTTCTACTAACCAGCAAGATTATAAAATAAAAACAACACATCTGCAACTGCGATTGCTTGTGAAAAGATTAAGAACATAAAAAGTGCCTCTGTACTGGGTGAGGAGTTGGAAGAGATCCTGGGGAAGTTGCTGGGCGACGCTCTTCCGATCTGGACCACCCCACTCGTTCTCGACGGCCGCCTGGAGAGCGTGCCATCTTGACAGCACCAAATTTATGCCTTCTTGAAGCTGTGCCGCCGCCTCCCCCGTCAGCTCGCGGTTCCTGTTCTCGCCGGGCATCCTGTTCTCGGGCAGAAAGAACAACTTTACCACCCAGACGAGAGAAAATGTATGGGGACCCGATCCCCAAAGCCCATATGGCCCAAATATTAAATTTTGCAAGGAGTTGGTTCCAACGTTGGGGGG
>CAVNYN010288921.1:1081-25031 GCA_963692815.1 Nyctanthes arbor-tristis | reverse complement strand
CCAAAAAAAAAAAAAAGGGCCCCGATTGGCTCTTTAAAAAAAAAAAAAGGCTCGTTCAAATGTTGACCTTTACCGTCGATTTGTGAGAATATCTCCATCGATTTTTTCAAGAGACAAAGTTGAAAATAAAACTCGATTAGTTAGTGTTTAATCTCAATCGTTGTCTTTTTATTTCAAATTTCTTTTTTTTCAATTCTCAATTTATTTTCAAAATTTTGTGCCTTGAGAGGAAAATAAAAATCGATTTTGTTTGCCTTGTTCTTAGCGTATTCAGTTTTTTACACTAAAAATACATAGGACGGTAAAAGTTTTCTTCACAAAAAAATTTCTTTATTTTTGGAAACGCGTCTTCAAAAACAAAAGAAAAAAAGTTTTTAGTGTGATGAAAAAGTGAAAACTAAAAGTAGCCTGAAAATGACAAAGAGAACATGCTCATGTTCTGAATTTCAAACCATCTTAAAAAATTATTGCAATTGTGCATAAACGAAACCAAATTATTTAAGATTAGCGGTATTGTGGTGGATATTTAATTGATATTTGAAATGTGTCATTGTAATATAGAGATATATATAATAATAATAATTTTGAAATAGAATTAGCATCAAACACCCTCTTAAGGCTCTCCTTAAATACCTATTACTACAAAAAGTTTCCTTTGGATGACCTCTTTAACATTAGAGATCGCTAAGGTACCAAAAACTTTGTCCTAATTATAAGGTTTGTCTCAAATGGCTCAAAACAGCTCCGCCTCATAGCGTTTCCATGACATTGGGCGACTGCATTTTGAGGACGATGCGTCACGAAGCTACCCTCCATCACTTTGAAACACTTGCATCTGTATAGAGGAGAGGGATATGGAAGTGGAACTACAAATGCACTCTTGATGGGGGGTTTTAGCAAGAAACAATGGCGGATCTAGATATTTCAAATAATGGGGGCGAATAGTGACGATTAAAATAAAAGTTAATGAAGACAATTTTTGATAATTGACACCCAAAACTCTATATACATATATATATATATATAAGTGGAATAGTTTCCTTTTTACCGTTTCAAGCCCATTTTTACCTGTTAAATCGGATTAAGTCATCCCGGTTATTCCCTTTATCTTGCAATATTGGCTATTCATTTTATTATAGGTTTTTAATTTTTATTTTAGTTAATATTATTTATAGATTTATTTGATTCAGCTTATTATTATCACTATATTTCCCAATTTTTAATCACAATTATCAAATCAGATTTCATTTTATCTAAAATTATCTGTTTTTCTTTATCTAGATTTTCATTCTTTCATCTAATAGAATTTATTATATCTAAGATTTATCAAACCTCTTTCACTCTATATTCAAACTTTCCATTCCTTATTTCGAGTAATTATATTTTCAATCGATTTTTAATTTTTTGTTTCAATCTATCACACACTATCTGATTGCTTCCTGATTGGTTCTAATATTCACCAATGTTTAAAAAATCAGACATGTCATTGAATAAAAAAAGCTAACTATTCAAGGTCATTGGACTGATTTTAATTAAATAATTGAAATAAATTAATTTTTACATAAAATAATATTGAAAAAGAATATTCGATTTTATAGTTTTTTGATCTTTACAATTTAAAAAAGTTGAAATTTTATTCCTTCTTTAAGAGCCATTGAAAATGTGACATTAGATATAGAAAAGGAATCCCACACTGGTTATTTAGTGAAAAAAATTGAGAATGTATGTCTATATTAAGCTACTTGGAAAACGATTATTCATAATATTGCATTAGCTTATGAGCCTTGAACTAAAAAGTTAAAAATTTTAGTAGATCATTGTTAGAAAAAAAAAAAGTTTATTGCAAACTGAGAACTGTACCCTTGTTTATCTCACACCATCAGATTGCTTTTCAGATTGGTTCCAGTATTCGTAAATATTTATAAAAGCAGACTGGTCATCAAAACGGAAAAGTTAACGGTTCAAGGTTTAAAAGGTTGAATCTGGTCGAACTACAGTCGAACATGCTTTAATTAAAAACTTAAAAAATAAATGCTAAAATTTATAGAATTGTCAAATAATTAGCAAAACTCAATAAAAGTATAAGTAAGACTGTTTGGCATTATATATAATTGAATTCTCAGATGGATTTGTCATTAAAAATGTTGAAATTTTGTTTCTTTTTTAAGAGCCATTGAAAATGTAACTTTAGGCATAAAAAGTGAATCACACATTAATTATTTAGTAAAAACAATTGATGACGTATATCTATATTAGGCTACTTGAAGAAGAGTCATTCATAATAAGGCCTTAGCTTATAGGCTTTGAGCTTCTAAAAAATTTAAAATTTTAATTGATCATTATTGAAAAAAGTTTATTATGAACCGATAAACCGTATCCGTGTTTATGTCACACCATCAAATTGCTTTCCCATTAGTTTCAGTATTCGTCGATATTCAAAAAACCAGACTGATTATCGAACCAGAAAAGTTAACTGTTCAAGGTTTAAAAGGTCATATCGGGTAATCGAGGTTGAATCGGTTTTAATTGAAAACTTAAAATATAAATGCTAAAATTTATAAAATTGTTAAATAATTAGCAAAACTACATAATAAAAGTACAATTAAGTGACTTTTGGACGTTATAATTAAATTTCCACATGGATTTTATTCTTTTTTAAAAGTCATTGACAATGTGACTTTGGACATAGAAAAATAATCTCACATTAGTTATTTAGGGAAAAGAATTGAAGATGTATGTCTATATTAAGTTACTTAGGGAAGAGTTATGCATAATAGATCCTTAGTTTATGAGCATTGGGCTTTCAAAAAGTTCAACATTTTAATTGATCATTGATCATAATTGGAAAAACAAACTATATTATAAACCGATGAACCGTATTCGTATTTATCTCGCAATGTCGAATTGCTTTCCAAATTTGTTCCAGCATTCAACAATTCATGATTTTCTAATTGAATTGGTCATGACGGCTTAATCCTTTAAATACTGACTAAATTATGTTAACATATTAAAATATTTAGTCTGTAAAAAGTGTTAATAAAAATTAGATATCATTAATACATATTAGAAAAGTTAAAAAAAAAGGGCAATATATCACGCGTGCATTTTGTAGAAAAAGTTGGTGTTCACTCATAGGTAATTTTATATAGATATTCCAAGGGTTATAAATTAAAAAGGTTTGAAAATTATGACTTGTGTTAAAAATGGTCAAACAACAAATTCTACTATAACTATGTATTTTCATTCATCATTTATTCAAGGTACGTTTATCAGATGTAACATATTTTCTTGTGGTATACGTTGACAGCCTAATACAAACTTAAAAAATTCACCCGTGCAGCATAATACAAACTCTAAAAATTTTCTTCAATGTTTTCCTTAGTTTTTCTTTTTTTAAGATCATTTTTTGTTTCATTAATGAAATATATCATATTACGGGTAACACTTATATTGTTTTTACACACACACATTAACGATCAAATATTATAACTTAAAATATTTTTTATACAATCACGTTTAATCTTCTTAAATTGTTTATATTATCTATTATTATTATCCCGTGCAACACACATGTCAAATAACTAGTATTTTTTAAAAGGAAAAAATCATGCATGACTATAAAATATTACGTCAAAGAGTTAAATGTTAATTCAAACCAAATAATTACAAATTATTTCAAACCTTAAACCTTTTGTAACTTTGTAGTAAACTAGTAAATAAAAAAAGGGGAAAAAAGACATTAACCGCTAAATGATGAATAGCTTATTAAAATGCTAAATATTACTTCTAAAATGTAAAATCAAGCAAAACGTTAAACAATAAACATCATTTGCAGCAATCCTAAAATTTAACAACAAACTTGTCTTTTTGGATTGCTAAAAAAAGAAAAGAAAGAAAAAATTTATTTGAAATTGAGCAAAATTGTCATTTGAAACAAGAAGCCTGAAAATCCATCTTTAGCACTTTGATCTTAGTAAGGAAATCTAGAAGGAGCAATTTATAAGTGTTCGTTGCTTATTTCGCCATTATGTATTTGGAAATTTGGATTTTTCTTTTCTAGTGAGTAGTAGCGAAGTGGGTTCAACACTTTTGCTCTAGAATTTGACAAAAGAAGAAGACAAGAAGATACCAGTAGAATTAAATTACAACTTTACCTTTAAGTTTTTTATTACTTCGAAGAAAAGAGTAAGTTTTGGGAGGCCAAATATGGAAATTCCTTACTCTAAGTTACTATATTTCATTATTATTATTTTTTTGGCTCTGGGGGCCACTGCCCCCAAGGCCCCCACTGGTAAGAAAGAGATGGATATGGGAAAATACAGAAAGGGGACAACGTATAGAAGACTAGACGAGTGAGATCAGAGAGAATAGAGGACTAGAGGAGAAAAGTAGGGAATGGATTTCACGTAAACTCTTTGAACGCGCAAATGTTATTTATGATTATGATCACTGTTAATAATGATCATTATCACATGTGTCACTAAATTATATAAGTAGCACTAAATTAATTACATGTCGCCACATTTATTTGACTTTTCATACCAAATGAGGGTATGAAAACGCTATGAAAATAGAATAATTCTAGTTGGATAAAATAAGGGATAAAAAATAGACAAAATGGACATGTATCATGTGTAATTAGTGTTGATGTAAAAGTAATGTCATATGTTGAAAAACACGATTGTGTTATATGTCAATTTTGTTAGAATTTTTGTATGAACTTTTGTTCAAATAGCACAACTCATGAAAATATTATACCTTCTTGAGATGGCAAATCACTCAAAATTAGTGCCTTCAAACCCGATTCTACACTACATGTGATATTCCATTTTGTCATTACTGGATATTTGGTTTGCTTGGAAAAAGAGTATGCCTAAGGTGAATTGATCACTTGTCAGATGTCTGATGAGATTATCCCGCTAGATATACACGTGGTAGCTAATAATTAGACAACTCACATGTGAGCTGTCCCTTGTAAGTTATCCCATACATGAATTATCTAATCATTACCCGTTAAGTGTAAATCTGACAAAATAATCCTGCCAAACGTATGCCCGGTGATGAAAATAAGCCTAAGGGGCTACTACGCTCACGGTGCACTTACAAGATCGGAAGAGCTTTCCTATTGCTTTGCCTAACTACCATGGCTACCACAAACTCGAATAATCACATGGCTGATTTGTTGTAGAAAAGCACTAATTGTCTTCCCAATTAATCAAATGCTCAATTCACTATTTTACTCTCTCTCTTTCTCTCTCTCTCTCTCTCTCAAAAATTTACCTTCCTAACAAGAAATATATTCCAAACAAGCTCTTACAATTGATCTATCCTCCTAACTAGTATACTGATGTTCCTCTGCGGCAAATTCGACCATAGCTTCTTGTTAATTGAAAGGAAGAAAGGATGAGAACATGAGACAAGTTGGAGAAGAATGATTGAAAGAGAAGATTTGAAGAGGACCGAGTGAAAAATTGGATAAGATAAAGGAGAAATTTTTGGGCGGACAAACGTATATATTCTTTTTTGGGCCAAGTAGGGGAGAAATACGTCTATACGGTAGGTGATTAATTTAATATATATATATTATTTATGCCAGTGAAATCGGATTGTAAGATTGGAATGAAAGAATATGATTAGTATATTATACTAATATTTCCTTCCATGCATATATCTATATATATATATATAATCAATTAGTAACATGTTTTTACATACCTTTCCTATTGATAAAAGTGTTATTGAACACTATTTTATAATGCACTTGAGTTTGTTTTATATTTTCAAAAATTCATATTTATATATGACTTTTTTTGAGTTTTCGTTCCGGCTCCCCCCTCCCTTCCGTGCTGGCTACGCCATTGAATCTGACAAACCATCAGAGCCCCAAGTTTATTATGTAGCACAACCTAACATACACTGAGATTTCATGATTAAAAATAGAGCTGTCTTAAAGTGGGGGAAGAATTGAAGACATTTATCTTGGTTCATCATCTAGCTGAGAGTTAATTGCACTCGCAGATCGCTGTTGCATATTTTAAAATTATGGAGAATGCGGTTTTAATATAATTGTGCAATTTTACCTCTCTTTCTTCTTTATTATCTAGAAAAAAAGGTATGCACAAGTATATATCTTCCTGTTGTTGCTTGAGGATTGAAACTTCAGGTTTTTGTTACTTTTTGCATATGCTTTTAGACGTGCACAAAGAACATATCTTGCTTCCATGTGCCAAGTATGTTCAATACCCTTCCTAATATATTAGTAGTTAAATAATGCAATTGATAAAATTGTTCCAAATTAGTCCAACCGGTTCCAAGTACTTTTATGATTAGCGTAAAGTGTTGTTAGTTCAACTAATAATATAACATCAAGGCTTCTTTTTTATTAGTTAGTAGTTATACAATTTTCAAGTATGATCACATCTAGCTTATTTATTTATTTTCGGTCTTCGATTCATGCTTTCATTAATGTAATGCTCGAGAAGACATTCTTGATGTATAAATGGTTAGTCAAGTGGAAGAGGTGTACATCTATTTTTGAAATCGGCAATTATCAAAGGACTTGCAATGATTCTCCTAAATAAATATCAAAATTTATACACATGTATTGCTCTATCGTTAGTTATCTCTCAAATGAGAGATTTAAGCATATTGGCTAATTTTTCAGCTAAAATTAGTTTTGATTGTAGAGAATATATTCTCGATCTCAAAAAGGTCCCAACAATAGTTGAAGTTATGTTTAATCTAGAGTTTCAATTTCTAGCTAGATATTTAAACTTTCATTTAACATGGACATACTATAAAGTTACTATGATTTTAATTTTTGGCAATATATTTAACACCATTTATCTTAGAAACTGAGAGAATTCTTGGGCTAGTGTTAGGTTTTATTCTAATTGTATGATTTGGAGGCTTTTTATTAGTATTTTTATTTAGTGTTTATTTCCTTTTACCAGTGTTTGAGTTGTTTAGTTTAATAGAATACTTCTAAATTATTACACTAATTAATTAATTGTTTATACAATATAGAATCGCTTCTATGTTATCGTGTGCGAATTTTTAGCCTCTATACTAATATTTTTTTTTCTTAAATGCAAGATATGTGTATTCTGGAAATTATATGACCAGTTGAAGCTAATTAAGACAAATGTCTATGTCATGTATTCTATTCAAACTTGATTACAATAACTTCAAATATATCTTTTACTTAGTCCTTTATTCCTTTTCAAAATAATGTATATCATTACATATATTTTTTAATTTAATCTATTATATGCTATTAGTTTGCTGGAGACTAAAAATTTCAATTTGTATATGTTACCGTTGTATTTTTTTTATATTGTTGTTATGCGGTCTTTCTATGGTGTCCAGAGGACTGTGTAGTAATACACCATTTGGTGTGTTGTGGGCCCATCACCTAACACACTCAATAGTGTGTTGACACACAGTCCTTTGGACACCATAACATGGTGTCTAGAGGATACCATAGAATGTACCATTGTTATGCGTGAAAAATCTAGTAATTATTATTATTATTATTATACAATTGATATAAACAAACTCTAATTGCGTACAAGCTAAATCTTTTAACACTAAAGAAAATAAACTCCTCTTGAAAATTGGTTACGTACAATGTCGTTGCTTATATATCTTCTCCACTCTGACGCTTCTCTTTCTTTCGTTCTGCTTTGATCAAAATCAATCCTCATTCCTCCCTTCTTCTTAGGTAACATCACATCCCCACAACTCTCTACTGGTTTAATTTATGTGTGTGTGTGTGTGTGTGTGTGTGTGTGTATATGCTTGTGCATATACGTATCTTGGAGTCCCACATATTCGTATGTGTTATTGCTTAAGTAATTTATGATTACCAAACCACATTCGTCTACGCGGCCATTCCCAATATTTCAAAACTAGGTTTTCTTCTTTGAATTGTTGTGATCGAAACTGTTTTTGTTTTTTCTGATGATTATGCTAAAATCTTGAATGGTGCTGTTGCAGTTAAGATATTCTGGGTGGGTTCTATTCGGCAGGGCGCAGAGCAAGAATGTTGGGAAACAACTGTAAGTGTTTTCGGTTCCATTGAGAATTGGCTTGTTCTGATTTCCACTTTTCTTTTGTGTACCACCCTGTTTGTTGGTAATGCAATATGTAAATAACTGGATAACTGCTTCGTTGATAATGCATTATGCCATGAACATATATTATATTATTTTGGTGATTGTTGATTTTATTTCTTTTATGGTTATTATGAATTCTGGAATTGTCCATTACTCCTCCAGACTCTTTTTTTTTTTTTTTTTTTTGTGGGGGATGTAATGTTGAGAGTGTAGTATATGGGAACCAACTTCGGATTACATGACTCTAATGATTGTTCTAGTCTGAAATCATTTTTTCCTTTTGATTGACTTGAAAATCTTTAAAATGTCTAAAACTTCCACATGGTAAGTGATTCACATCTTATCATTGATGCTAGTGCTCACTTATTGGATATGCCAATTGCCAAACATTACTGGGAGTTATTCGATAGCATTGATCTTAGGTTAGACTCATATCACTACATTGGATGAGATGCAAAATGTAATAATAACAAATATGTCCTCGATTCTCATCGAGCATAGCTAGATCAATTCCATAAGACTTTTAAATGTTGCCGGTTTGTTTCCTTTCTTTATTCCATCTTTAACAAGACACATAACAATATCATAGTTTAGGAGCTTTCAAATCCTTCACCATGTGAGTTACCTCATGAGTTGTCACCTAAATTTGACATTCCATAATTTCTTTACTTAGTACTGATATCACTGTCACTTCCTTTGCATGGCACTCACATTGATTGTATCCTCGCATTATCTCAATTGGTTGATACTACGAAGTTTCTATATTATTTTTCCAGGGCAATCATTACGTACTTCTTCAATGCAATGTTAGATTATTGGATATTAACTACCATCATATAATTTCAACTTCTATTTTTGTTCATCATATTCATAGTTTTCGTCTTGAGATTAATGTCGAATTATTTTAAATAGTAAAAATACTTTCCTCTCTTTTTCTAGGTATGGTAAGCACACATGTTTCAATGGAAATGTTTATACTTTACTCCGTCTCTCTTTGGCAAGCCTTCCTGAAAGTGTAAAAGAATGACTTTTAGATCCATCACTTGAAAGTAACTTGTTTGACTGGACACTGATCTTGGGTAGAATTTTGGTTTTGAATATAGTAGAATAGATTCCTTATCTGGGCACATTCGAGCCACTTTTTGATTTTGCCATCCAGTATGTCACGCCAGTTCAGGGTGTTGCTCATTTTGTGGTTCCAGTTTTCTGGATGAGTTTCTGGATGCACTTCATTCAAGTTTTGTCATCAATACTTGGTCAATAAGAGAGCTGGTTCTCCTTAGTTTGAGTCATATAGTTTTGTCTCCGTCATGTATTGGATATTGCTACTTGGTCAAGACTAGATTGGCCTCTGCGGATTAGAAATTATAGCCTCATTCTACAGAGTTGAGTTTTCTCAACCGCAGAGGATGATGGGGATCCTATACGATATAAAAATAGAGATATAGTTTATTTGCATTTATAAATCTTCTAAAATGATTAAAATTAGTTTTCTATATCTTTTTTAACCTAGGTTTCTTTCTTTTTAGCCTTTATATTCTATTTGTCCTTCTTCCTTTATCTCTAATATGGCATGACTTGGCATTTTCAATTTGCGTTGGTCCTTTTTTTTAGCATTAGTAAACTCCTTTCTCTGGTCTGGTAGTGTAGTTGTACTTGTACTGTCTGACGACTTCCTCCATCTGGCTATTGACAAGTTATGCATAGAATAGGTGAAGTTGATCTTTCTTTTGGATCAACGATAAGTTTAATCTGTTACATAATAATCAATTGTTTTTGAGTTTTTTGCTGTTTCATTTTTCTCGTAGCTATCACTTACTTTCTGGTGTTCTCTAAAATCATGATGTTCAAAAGAAACCTTGATTTGCCAACATCGTGCATTCTTGAATTGTGGTTATAAGACTGTAGGACATTGAAAAATGGAAAAGGAAAAATCTACTCCTTCGGAAGAGTGACATTCTAGTAAATAAAACCAAATCAGTCTTTGGAGCCTGAAACTGATAACTGTTTGTCAACTTTGTGCTTAATTCTGAAGTTTTCTGCAATGTGTTTTTTATTTTTATTTTTTTTACATCGTTGCTGAGGGCTGTTCTTTTTTGGCATTATTTATACACTTTTTGTTCGTTGCTGTAGAAAGACTTGTTTCTTTAATTTACTTAACTGAAATTTATTCTTGCAGTTTTAGTTGATTGAAGATGCAGACTTATTGTTTGGACCGCATTGTGTTTTTCTCAAATTCTTTTTCATTGAGTAACGCTTGTCCTCGAGGCTCTTTATGATCTTTTTCCTCTAATGTTGGGGATCTCATGAAACTTGTGTTTCTTTCCCCATTCTTGATTGTTAACTTACTACTGCCTCATCATATCCTTGAACGTTTTCTTCATTCACCATCTATCTCAAATGCACAGGTTCTACTGTGTTCAGGCAGAATCCTGCTTTTGGTGGCTTTGGATCAAGTATTAATCAAACATGTTCATTTGGAAGTTCATTTCAACAATCACAACAAGCTTTGGGGAGCAATCTTTTTGGTTCATATACACCATTTGGCACACAGAGTCAACCTGCATTTGGTGCCACTAGCACACCGACATTTGGTTCATTAAACAATCCTACATGTGGTGCCATAAGCACAACACCTTTTGGCAGTACAAGTGTACCTCCCTTTACTTCTACAATAAGCCTAACATTTGGTAACCTGGGCAGTGGATTTGGCATGTCAAGTTCTCTTGTTTCTGGATCAACCACTCCTGCTTTTGGAGATCGGAAGAGCGTCGCGCAAATGTATGGTACTTCCAGCACTCCTTTTGGTGCCGCAAATGTCCATGTTTATGTTGAGACTATTGCACCCCTTTTTACCTTTGGGCCTTATCATGCCTTTGGCCAATCAACTCCTGCATTTGGCGGTAGCCAATTTGGATCTACAGCATCAGCCTTTGGAACTCAAAGTGCTCCTTTTGGTAAGTTGTTTGACGTATACATGATGGATGAAGATTTTAGAAATCAGCCTTTTTTTTGGGCTGAAATTTCTTCATTTTTCTTTGAGAGATCAGTTCTAATGATAGCAGAATTATGTTTCCCTTGTTGCTTTCCCATATTGATAATGCAGGATCCCAAGCTACGACGCCGGCTTTTAGGAGCTCTGCTTTTGGAGGGGAACACGGGGGTACCGGAGTAACTGCTTACGCCTCAAGCCACTTTGGCTCTACAGCACCAGCCTTTGGTGCTCAAAGTGCTCCTTCTGGTAAGTTGTTTGGCGTGTGCATGATGGCTGAAGATTTTAGAATTCAGTTATTTTTTTTGGCTACTATTTCTTCATGTTTTCCGAGCGAGATGAGTTTTAATGATAGTAGATTTATGTTTCCCTTGTTTACCCGTATCAATAATGTAGGATCTCAAGCTACGACCCCGGCTTTTAGGAGCTCTGCTTCGGGGCAGTTTGGTTTTGGAGGGGAACAAGGGGGTACCGGAGTAACTGCTTACACCACAAGCCAATTTGGACCTACAACATCAGTCTTTGGAGCTCAAAGTGCTCCTTTCGGTAAGTTGTTTGGCGTGTACATGATGGACAGATTTTAGAATTCAGTTATTCTTTTGGCTAATATTTCTTCATTTTTTCCGATGGAGATCAGTTTTAATCATAGCAGATTTATGTTTCCCTTGTTGTCTTGCCATATTGACAATGCAGGATCCCAATCTACCACCCCGGCTTTTACGAGCTCTGCTTTTGGAGGGGAACATGGGGTAACCGGAGTAACTGCTTACTCACCAAGCCAATTTGGATCTACAGCATCAGCCTTTGGAGCTCAAGTGCTTCTTTTGGTAAGTTTTTTAACGTGTGCATGATGGACAAAGATTTTAGAATTCAGTTATTTTTTGTGGCTGATATTTCTTCATTTTTTCTGATGGAGATCAGTTTTAATGATAGCAGATTTATGCTTCCCTTGTTGTCTTCCTGTATTGACAATGCAGGATCCCAAGCTACAACCCCGGCTTTTAGCAGCTCTACTTTTGGGGGGAAAAACAAGAGAACCGGAGTAACTGTTTGGGCCCCAAGCCAATCCGGATCTACAGCATCGGCCTTTGGAGCTCAAAGTGCTACTTTTGGTAAGTTGTTTGACATGTGCATGATGGATGGAGATTTTAGAATTCAGCCTATCTTTTGGCTGATATCTGTTCATTTTTTTCTGAGCGAGATCAGTTTTAATGATAGCAGATTTGTGTTTCTGCTGTTGTTTTCACGTATCAATAATGCAGGATCTCAACCTACGACCCCGGCTCTTAGGAGCTCTGCTTTTGGGCAGTCTGATTTTGGAGGGAAATACGGCAGAACCAGAGTAACTGCTTACACCCCAAGCCAATTTGGATCTACAGCATCAGCCCTTGGAGCTCAAAGTGCTCCTTTTGGTAAGTTGCTTGATGTGTGCATGATGGACACAGATTTTAGAATTCAGATATTTGTTTGGCTGATGTTTCTTCATTTTTTCTGAGCAAGATCAGTTTTAATGATAGCAAATTTATGTTTACCTTGTTGTTTTCCCATATCCATACTGCAGGACCTCAATCTACGACCCCGGCTTCTAAGAGCTTTTCTTTTGGAGGGAAACATGGGGGAACCAGAGTAGCAGCTTACACCCCAACACTTGAGGTAGACGGTGGTATTGGTACAGGGGCAGCTGGTAAACTTGAATCTGTTTCAGCCATGCCTGACTACAAAGACAAAAGCCATGAAGAACTCAGATGGGAGGACCACCAGTTGGGACATAAAGGTTTGTATTTCTAGGAACTTGTGAAAATTGTATAGTTCTAAACAACTTGTTAAACCAGTTGCACTGATATTTTCCTGCTTTAACAATTCCAGGAGAGCCAGCTCCAGGTGTTCAGCCTACAGGTGCCGATCTCTTTGATACTTCAAGTTGCAGATCACTGTCCCCTCGTGCATTTGGTTAGTCATATGCAAATCCTTTCTTCTTCCTCAACATTTTCCAATTTATATGCGCCAAAAGCTCAAGCTTTGTTAGGCAAATCCTTTCTTCTTCCTCAACATTTTCCAATTCATATGTGTCAAAAGCTCAAGCTTTGTTAGAAAACTCAAGAATAAAATTTATTGCGAGTGATTTGGTGGAGGTCCTAGAAAATTTGCCAATAAACATTCTAATTAAAAACGGATATATTAGTAGAGCTTTCTTTTTTGAAGAAATACAAATCAATTCTTCAGCTGATATTTCTTCATTCCTTCTGCATGATGTTAGTTCTAATTACAGCTAATTAATCTGTCTGTTGATGTTTCCACATATCCACAATGCAGGAGCTCAAGCTACAATCCCGACTTCTGGGAGCTCTGCTGTTGGGCAGTCTGCTTTTGTAGGGCAACGTGGCAGAACTAGAGTAGCTGCTTACACCCTAACACCCGAGGTAGATGATGGTAGGGGAGAAGAGCCAGCTGGTAAACTTGAATCTATTTCGGCCATACCCATCTACCAAGATAAAAGCCATGAAGAACTTAGATTGATGGACTACAAGTTGGGAGATAAAGGTTTCTATTTTTAGGAACTTGTGACAATCTCGTAGTTCTAAACGAACTGATACCCCATGTGCACTAATATTTTCCTTCTTTATGAGTTATATAGGAGGGCTAGCTCCAGCTTTTGGTCAGTCATTTTTATTTAGTTTACCTTCTATTGGCTTTGGCGGGAATCTATTCTCAAGCTCTCCATCATTCCTAAACACCAGCAACCTTGTGGGATTTGGTCAAGCAACTGTGAGCCTTAAAATTTAAATGCTTTTCGCTGCTGTGATATTCATTTTTCTTGGTGTCATCTTAATTTTTCCTGACGTTATCATTCTTAAACACTAATACAAGGCTTCATAAAATTCAACAAGTCTAAGACAAAAACTTCATGTTTAAGATATAATTATAAATATAAAAATAGCCCGTCTTAATAGTTTAAGCTTTTACATCAAGTGGCTTTAACATGATACCGGAGTGGCGTTCAAATTCTCTGTGCTACCTAATTAAATGAAATATGAGCATGTTAGGCTTTAATGGGGATAAATAAATTCCACCTACATGTGTGTGGGCGTGTTGAAGGTATAATAAACAATAAAAAAATAGCCTAATCTAACAACTTAAGCTGGTGGATGAAGTGGCTTTAACACTTCATGGTGTTAAATAAAGTATCCTTTGTGGTGATTCAAGTAATTGGGAGAAGAATATGGTACAATATTGATTTTGAGGCAGCAGAGACGTCAGCTTAGGAAATGCTACAGTGCTTGTGTTGACGTATTAATTGTTTCTTCTAAACTATGAGACATCTCATTGCTCATCTGAATATTGATTCAATTCAGTATATTTCATAACATTGATTACTTTATCAACAGAGCATGACAACAGTAGATGTTCAAAACCACAGCCAAATCTAAGTCATAGCGAGAACCTGAATTCAATTGCAATGTTACCGGTGGTTGTGTTTATAATTGTGGATGGAGAAAAAGTTATCATTGAGTTACCTGCCCTGATGTTTTTCTTACCATATTAACCTTCACAAAGTTGTCATCTGATATATTTTTCAAAAAAAATAAAAAATAAAAAATTATCACTTGATATCGCATTAAAAACAGAAAACAATTGGATTCTGCAATCTTGTCTGCAACAATCTGTTAATACTTCTGACTGTTATTATGGTTTTTTTTTGTTGTCAATTCTTATTTGCTTTTACACCATCTCGGAATTGATAATCTATTTCTGTTCTATTGTTCCTGAAGCCGTCGCATACTATGCCTTTGCAACCTTCACAGCCAACTCAGAGTTCTGTTGGTTCTGCCTCTAGCAACTTTGGACAACCACAAACAGGTTGGCAAAGCATTTTTAGTCTTTCTCTTGGCAACAATGTCATGACTTATTTATTTTGCAAATCGTATTGATATCATTTCAACTATAAAATTTTGGTGTTGACAGCTAGTGGAAGTGTCTTTGGCAGCTTGCCGAGCAACTCTGGCTGCCCGTTCACGTTTCAACATTCGTATGTCTCGTGACTTCCTCTTCCTTGTTTATGTGTTTGTTCTAGACTTCTGTGATTGTTTACTTGATGAGTACTAGGACATTTTTATATCCACACATTATGTTGGTGTTATCTGTCTTGTTCTCCATGTCAATATCTGTGGCTTTGATTTTGTGTCTTAATAAACATTGTATGCTAGTCTAGTTATTAGAATAGGATGTACATTTTCATTTGTTTAATAATGTACTTAATTATTCTATAGCCAAGACTTGTCAAGTTGTTTAATCATTTGTTGTTATGAAAAATAAAAATGAATTTTGCAATATGTATAAAAGTAGCATGCAATATGCATCAAGGGCCCGTATGAAATTAATATTTCAAAAAGAATGCATGGTTAGAAAACAAGGATCGTAATTTCATAAACAATCTATATTTTGTTGTAGATCAATCAGTCAAAGCTCATTTGGTCTTCACTCTGCTATTGCTATTCCTATTGACATTCTTAACTTCATTTGGTGAAATTGCGGCTGGATAGCTGATAGATTTCTGAACTTTGCATGTTAAAATCGAGGCCGACACTTTGAGGATCAGAAAAGGACACTGCACTTTTGCTGGTAGTTTGTATATATTAATTGAAAACAGTTCTATTAACTCAAAGAAACCCCATATCCCCCTCCTATAGAGCATATCCCATACATTAGATGGCTTATTAGACCTCGAGTCTTTTTTTTTTTTTTTGATGAAGACCTTTTGAGTCTTTTGATAGTTGGCCTTTGAAAGTCTTTTATGTGATGTATGTATATTTTGACATTTTGTATGCTATCGTATTTCTAGCTAATGATAATATGTTCATTTAAAAAAAAACAAAAAAACAAAAAATTATTTTGCCTATCATTATTTTACTTCAGTATTTACTTGGCTCGTCATTAAAGCGTATAAAATTCATACTTGATTGAGCACTGAGCTTTTAATCTAAGTTCATTGATAATACTATCTCCAGTCTAATTAGCACTTTTTTATTGGATATGTAGTGGGTAAATATCTCCATGTATTTATAATTATCCAACCATCTCTTAATGTAACATAAACGGGACGAAGTGAATGCATACTACAAGATATAATCATTTTCCTAAATGTAGTTTTTAAATATAACTATATTTGATTTGAGTAAACAATGCCATTTAGTGTTCATCCCTATATTTACGTGAAATCGAAGAATAAGAAAAAGTCACATCTCTATAATTCTCTATAGTTTCATTTTGTTTTTTTCTGAAGAGTACAACTCTCTAAAGTTATTATGACATTCCATACATGTACTATTCATTCATGTACAAGAAGTTGAAGAACCTTGTGGATGGAGGGAGTATTATTTATTTATTTTAGAAAAAGAATTATTTCATTCTATAGTATTAGATTCTAATATAGGTACAAGATAAATCGGGTGGCTTGTCTAACCATGTACAAGATGTCGAAGAATTAAAACTATATATTTATCCAACAAATGTGCGGCTTCGTTTGCCACTCAGCGAATAGGTTTAAATCGCAACTTCAATTCTTGAATGGCAAGAATAATAGCCCCGTCTTCAGCTCAAATACATATATAGGTTGCACACTGTATTCACCATATAAATAAATTCCACTTCCACTGAGCAATTTTTTTTTTTTTTTTTTTTCTGAGAAGGAAATTTTTCATTCATCAGGTGAGTTCTTCCCTCTTTACACATTGTGAGATAAAGATGGGTATACAATCAGTCTAAAATAAATCACTGGATGAAGTAGAAGCCTAAAAAGTAAGATTATGAGTTATTCTATTCATATTTCTAGAAATGTGACAACAGGTACCACATCCACTTTTCACAAGTAAACTGCGTACTTCTTCAAAAAGCGGCGCGCTTGGTGCAAACGGTTTTGGTAACTCAATCTAACATTCACATTGGTGTCGTCAATTAAATACTTAAATTTAATTATCTACATAAACAATAAATTGCATTTTAAGTTGTCGTTAAATAATATATAAACTAAATTGACTAACAATTGAATAGTTATATTGAATGTGTTAAATAAAATCACTTAAATCCACTCAAATCCAAGTAGACTCATTATTATGAAAAGTTATTGATCAAATTTTATTAACTAAATAAAAAAGAATTTTTCAAAATATTAAATTCTAACACAATATTAACACTGTTGTTAAAATTAACAACTAATAATAATTTTAAAAAAATTCTTTTAATTCCTTCACAAACACCACAGATGTAAGTAGTTTTTTTAACTTTCCAAAACTAGTTTAATATTAACAATGTGAATGCTCGAAATATAATTAACACGAAATAATAATACTAAATAAAGAGGTGATTTAACACTTCCAACGTGATGCGTAGATTCTAGTGACAGAAATACCCCCCCGCGAAGGGTGCGGGTGGGGAATGAAGAGAAACTCTGAGGATCTGTCGTTGGCTGGCTTGTGCTAACATCTTTTGCTTGATTTCAAACTAAGCTGCAGGTTTGGAATTACTTTCAATAACATTAATTCAGGTTTGGAATATCAGCGTTTTGATTCCTGTTTAGCTTAATTTAAATTTTGTTGACTGGCTCTTGGGAAGTAAATCAATGGAATAAATCATAGGTGTGTTTGATAATAATAATTATGTTCCCCGGTATTCTTCTAAAGATGGGATTTCTCGATTCACATTCAAACATTTGGAGAAATTCATAATTGCTGCTGGTAATTTGTAAAATTAAATGGTTTGAACTAATTCATGTCTGACTTTTTTATACTGGGCATTCATCTTCTTTGGTGAATTTTGCAGGAAAAGGACTAAAGGAGTACTACAAATGGGATTGTCATCTGGGAGCAGTGCTAATGAATTGATGAAATTATGTGTATTCGATTTGAGAAGGGGCCAACAGGAAGGACAAGAACTCGGCAAGATTCTCTTCTTCTACCCGGCTGATTTGCCCTTAACCACTCAGCTTTCTGTCATCGGCCTCAGTGAAGGACTCATCACATTTACTAGGTTATTACTTGTACCCTTGCTATATATCTACTCGATTGTTTACCTATGCATAATTATGATATCAAGCTACATATGTTGCGTTGGAGATAGTTCACCAATGACCATGGTGTCTGGAGAGTGCTTGATAGTTGATATGTTGTTTGAGGAACTGAATGAACTTTTCCTAATGCTGTACTTCAATTTTGTTCTTCTGAAGCATGACGTTTTCTGCCTTATGTTTGTGTGATATTGGGTCCTTGAGTATATCAAGCTTGTGTTCCATGTGAAGTGAGGGTCCGTCTGGCAACCATGTATAAATGGTTTTGCTTATAAATTGTTTTAGTTGTCAACTAGGGTCCGTTTGGCAACCATATATAAATGGTTTCACTTATAAATTGATACCGCACAAGGATGTGACATGGTCTATCATATTCATGCCATATCCATATGAGGTGTCAACAATGACACATGACATGGTTGACACTTCAGCCGTTTATAAATGGTTGCCCAACGGACCTGAAGACTTTGAGAGGTCTTCTACGTCTCTTGTCACTGGATTGGATTGGTACTGTGCATCTATGTCAAATCATGAATTTCTACCTTAGCTCTTCATGGTTGAAGTTGAAAATAGACTTGTCTCTTAGGAACTTTGGGGATGAGTTTGTGGAGGATGTTAAAAAATAAGTTAATTTCTTGTCTTCCATTTTTCAACCTTGGTGCTAAATAAAGATTTTATACTATTATAATTACAGTCTTGCTCCGTTGCTACAAATCTAAAGCAGTAATTTTAATCTTGACCCTTAAAATGTCACCCCCTAATGTCCATATAATTTGTAGAGTTCAGCAGGACGATCTTGATTCTTCATTACCTGATTTCTTTTAATTGAACATCTTTAGGAAATTTTGAATGTTGCACTGTTGACATTCCCCAGAACTTTGATAATTTCTTAATATTCTGATACAATATGGGGTTTGATTTCAATGATATCTCCTAGTAACTTGAATTTCACCTCTCCTCTGGTACCTCCCCTAGGTTCATACATAATCCTGAGTTCTCAAAAGAAGGCCTTATCGTTAACTGCTGCAATTTATTGGCCTTAAGTTCATTTGCAAATTGCAATGTAGTTGTTATGGAGAACGATTAGAACTTAACTATATGAGGATACCTCACATTTCTTTAAGCTATGTGTAATAATTTCTTATTTGGAGTGTTGTTAACAAACAGTCACAGAAAGCATTCAGGAGTTTCAAAGTCATTGTGTCTTTTTTGGCCACCAAAGAGTTGTCCTTTGGAGCTCAGTACCCCTTAATCCATGTCCCCTTTTATTTTGGCTTCAACGAAAGGGGGGAAAAAGGAAAAGGTTTTACTACCTATTGAAAGAAGATCCAGAATTTCCAGTTTTAGATTGGATGTGAAAAGTGTTTATGAAATTTCTTGCATTTATGTGTTAACTGTTTCGCTAGGCACATAATATGAGTCTCCTACAGAATATTTTCTCCAGAGGCTGCTTGTGACGTCATTGAAGCGGATATGCATTCACATGTTTTTTATGAGGCGGAGCCAGATATCTGGATGGTCATGGTGCGGATCTTTTTCTTAAGAAGCTAATCTGTCTCTCTTTCCTTAATAAAAAGCTAATTGCTAGAGTAATGAATGGTATTTATTTATTTATTTATTTATTATAATTATCATCATTATTATTGCTTACCTCTATTGCTGTAATATTTTGATCGGCACAGTTGGATTATTAATTAGTGTTAACTCTGGATTGGAATGATAGAGATCTTACTACTGTCGGCCTATGTGGATGTTCATCTCACATAAAATATTTAATGGTGCAAAATCAGTATGATGATTTAAAATTTCATAGACATATTTATCAATAGTTAATCGTAGTTGATAAAACAATTAGAAGTCAACATACTAAATACTTACACTGTTGATCCACACACTACCATGAAGTATAATTACCAGTTGAACACAATCTGCTCTTTTGATTGTTATGTAGCAGGAATGTACACATCTGCTTCCTGCATATGTATTTGTTAACTTTTTGTTTGGAGTGTTGCTACGTAATTTATTTCTGATGAATTATAACTTCTTCCTATAAACAACAAAAGCCACTAAGTTCTTCCTTTTCAAGTTTAGACAGTAATTGCACGGTATAACTATAGATTCCAAGCATATTTCTTAAATCTTTTGTCATTTCTGATCTTAATTGTTATGTAGGTGGTAGAAAAAAATCAGTCGGAATCTATATGGCGTATTGATGCTTTACGAAGAGTTCTTAAGGAGGTGCATTCCCTTTTTTTGATGTTTCATGGATCTGTCAGAGAATTGGTTGATAAAGAACCTACAGGAGGACTTGTCCGGACACATTTATATTACTTCATCATGGATTATTTGAGTGGTGAGTGGCCTTCATATGTAATCTAAGCTACCCATACCTCTTCTTTACCTCTACTCTCCAATATGTACTATGGTTTACGATATTTCATTGTAAGTCACTAAATGTCAGCGTATCAAAGTCGGTCTCCATTGGATTATTGCTGCTTGGGTAATGGCGCAGTTGCTGTAGGAACATTTGATTTGTTCTCTTGTAGCAGTCTGAAGTTGCAATTTTCACACCTTACATCTTCTCTTTGGGTCAGATTTTTTTATTGGAAAGAAACTTCAGTTACCGAACTTCCGTGATTCATTAAAAGAACGTGGAACAGTACAAATGTTAACTGTGGGGCGGGAGGCTGCAATTGATGTTCAGGTTGGTCTTCGTTTACTTTATTATTCTTAAGTCATTACAGATTTGATAGTTTCTCACTCATAACGGGAAAATGGAAAGTGATATTGATGCAAGAATGAAAGGAAACGTATATTCTAGAAGATATAGAAATTAGTTAGATTAGGATTTTATTATTACTTGTTCTATTTAATTTATGATTTGTTATTCCTTTTTAATTTAGGATTCCAATTGTTTCTTTAATTACTTTCCTATTTATGGTTAGAATTCTCTTTCCTATTTCAAGGAGGAATGGGCATATTTTGAACCCTGTAAATATAGGGCTTAATTCATTGTATTCCTCACCTTTCAATTTATGAATGCAAATTATTTTCAAGACGAATCTTGATTTCTTAACAACTTGCGAGTTCTTGTGTTAGAGCTTGAGAGCTCTTGTGTTTGTTCTGCATCAATTGTTTTGGCGGTATTTGCGTGCTGAACTTTCCCCCTTGCATATATGGTGTCATGTTTTGTTATTTTTTTTAATTGCATAGGCAATCTAGGTATTTCTGTATGCTTACTAATCGGTGAGCCTCTTCATTTGGAGAGCCAATCAATTAGGTGAAGATAGCTCTGATATCTAATGCCTACACATAATGGAAAAGAGTACATGTTGTTTATCCGTCTTTGCTTGATGCATTTGGTTCCATTTGCTTCAGTTTTTACCTATAATATATTATTGCATCTAGCAGAGGTTTATGGGATAATGATCGCTGAAATCCTGCTTTCCACATTTTGTAATTTGGAAACCAAAGTCCTAGCCTCAGCTTTCTGGATCTCAAAATTTTTGAGAAATATTTACAAACAGATCTTAGAAACTAACCATGACTTTGTAAAGATTTTTTTGTTCAACTACGGGGTTGTATGAAATTGATTCTTTTAGAATCAATTCTCTTTCCAATTCATTCTCAACCCCACACTCTTCAAAATATCATTTTTTCCTCCATACTATTGAACCACATATTCTCCACACACCAACAAAAAAAAAAAAAAAAGGGAAAATCACTTTTCACAAAATCAATTTCACACACCCTAAACTTTTGCTTATTTCTCTTTCAGATTGTAATGTGAATCCGGACCAACTAGTGCTTACAAGACCGCAGTGTCTTCACAAACAAAAGAATAGTCATAAGTCATGAGTTGTAATTTCTCTGACCTGGATGATTTTTAGTGATATATATTATAATTATTTTATTAAACAGAAATTTTTTTAACCTTAGATGATTGGTAATTTTTTATTACTTTGTTTATTTGAAACAATACTATAATATCCAAAAATTATATGGAAAAGATTTGGTTTCACAGGAGTTGAATGTTTGAAGTAGAACAAGCAAAGTCCATTCCGTTTGCACTGTAATGTGTTACACATTAGTCATTAGTCATTATGAGTGGGAAATCAATGCAAGATTCTTATAATGGGACTTTGTTTCTTTTAAGGGAAGTATATTAATATGGAAAATTCCTTTTCAATTTTTGATTGAAGAAAGTAGGACTATTCGTACACCAAGTTAAGTGACATACCCTTTAGGGAAAATTCAAATATTGTCATTTCCAAACTAAAGCTCCCATGTCTATTCACTTAAATTTTCTACCCTTGGTTTCAATTATGCTATTGACTCTTACATGATAACATATTATTTATTATAAGCTTATGATAGATCATATTCATTTAATTTATCACCTTATATTTCTTTTATGGCAGTCACTTGTCAGAGTATTAGAATCATGCGCTGGGAACTCAAAGTGCTTCTCACTTACCATGTTCCAGGACCTACTGGTGTCCACTACACTTTCTCCTGTATGGGCTTTTTTTGTGCTCGTTTATTCTTTCACTTCCTCCTTCGCATTGTAAAAAAGAAAATGAAATGCATTCACCCTTAAGATGTAGCTACATGTTGAAATCGCACCGAGGAGTCTAGGATTGATCTGAATTTATTTAGGGTGTAAATATTATCATCACCAATTCTTGTATCCTTTTTATCAGGATGATGCCGTGAGCCTTTTTACTTATGCTGTCCTAAGGTTAATCCCTCATGCTCTATCCGCTGGAGGAAGTTCATGGTCCTATTTGCGTAAAGGAAGCACTGCATGTAACACTTATGCTGGTGCTGTATTGGCAAATTCTTATCCAAGTGTGGATCAGTATTATAATTCAGGAGATACTTCCCCAGTGGGAAATCGCAGTTACCATGTTGTAAGGCCCTTGCAGCATGACAAATGGTCTAAGGGGAAGGATGGTTTTCTTGTTACAGATGTTTGGGGTTCCGAGCTGGGCAGTTCAATTCCTACCACCCCTACAATTTTGCTTAAGCAAACAGGGGAGAGGATGTATTTATGTGCTTATCAGCTTCGTGGCCTTACTGTGATACTCGTGATTCCAATGTCGTCTATCCTCAATGGGGAGCAGGGGATTGCTGCAGTAAAACAACAAATCCTTGAAAATGTCAGTTTTTCTAATATCTACTAATTTTGGGGGGGGGGGGGATCTAATTTAGAACATTCTGGTGAAGTTGCATTCATTCTTTTAGGGTATTTGTTAATTTCACATCTCTACGGTACATCCAAATGTTGATTACAAATTTATTAACAAGTTTATGGTATTTGTACTCAGTTTAAGTCGTTTGCGTCATTTTTTGCTTAATAATCAGAGATAGTAGTCTCCAGCACAATTAACATTAACTGGTATAGGTGGTATCAACTCTGCGTACAGTGCCTCTCAAGGTTACTTCCTCCCATCTCAAAGGCAAAACCTTGACTGTCGATTGATTCTTTCAAAACATTGGTGAAAATCATGTATAGGTTGATGCTCTCTGCGGGATGGATGGTGATTGGACTCTTAGGGACGCTGGATATATAAAGGAGACTAACAGAAATCCAACTGGCTAGAAATGAAACTTTGGTTAAAATAATTTGTGTTGGCCAGGTGGATGGGCAAGATGTGATATTCTTTCTAGTCACCACCACCACCACCACCACTACCATTTGTTTATTTATAATTGTTTGGGGTTCTTTTTGTGGGTTTTTGGGTTTTTTTTTTTTTTTTTTTTTGGGGGGGGGGGGGG
>CAVNYN010288919.1:80479-123926 GCA_963692815.1 Nyctanthes arbor-tristis | reverse complement strand
GTAAATTCAGTTGGTAGCCATCAGTAAATTCCAACGACCATTGGTGGCCATTGCTGATTTTCGATGGATGGCCTGCCCGTCAAAAAATATCGACGGCCACCATAAATAGCTGAAAAAAATTTGTAATTTCAAATCTATTAAACGATAACCCGACCTGAAATTTCAGCCCAATTACACTAAAAAAATTTGTAATTTGAAATCTATCAAACCGATAACCCGACTTGAAATTTCAGCCCAATTACACTACCCACTATCGCGTCAGCCCACTTTGCCAAACCTGAGCTCATACCCGGCTGCCTTTCAACCGAATTACACTATCCACTATCGCGTGTGACGTGTCAGCCTACTTTGCCAAACCTGAGCCCATAGCCGGCCGCTCGCGTGCATGGTTTGACCCGTTTATATAAACGGTCCAGAATTTTGCAAGTCCTGGTGGGTGGGAGTAAAGTCCCAACCACTAAGCTGTAGCAACTTCTTGTTAATTATATATATCTATAATATGTTTAACATATACTCATTTTGTTTTTGCAATTTAAAAATTAAGTAAAATACATTATGCATTACAAAAATTTTTTATACTCGACATTAATTTCTATGCTATCACTTTAAAATTTATAGTCGCTTACAAGTTGTAAGTTTCAAAAGTTATTATTTTATTATTTTATCAATAATTCAAAATTTGTAAATGTGATTAAGACATTTAAAATTTCATACATGTGATTTTTTCACCAAAAAAAGTTTAGTTATAACAAATATCCTTTATTTTGTTTTCAAATTTTTTTTTAAAAAACTAATAAGTGAAAAAAAATTAAATTTGAGACCTAATTTTAAAAAATAATGGGGAACTAAGTATTTGCAAGGATGACTAAAGTTTTTATTTTATATATACATATATATTATTTTGTTTGAGTTTTTTGTATCATTAAAAAAACTTATTTCACTACTTAATCTTTTAGAGTAGAAAAATTTGGATTAGATATTTTTTTTGTGAATAGTTTTGATATATATGTAAATTTATGTATTAATGTTAAATCTTATAAATTAAAACACACGCTTATTTCGTCATATCACTTATTAAAATGCATATCATTCTTAGAAATTATTGTATTTTCGATAAAAAAATGTTAAAGATTTCCGACGGCCTAAAAACTAGTTCGGAGATTGCCAACAGTATGTAAAAGCCGTCTATATTTTCGACGGTCAAATGATTCTCTTCGGTAATTACCGATGGTTTTTGGTTGTTGTCGGTAATTAGCCACAACTATTGGCTATCGTCGGTAAGTACCAACGGCAATATCCCATCGTTGGTAAGTACTGACGGCTAAGGTCACACCGTCGGTAGCCGTCGGTATTTACCGACGGCCTCACGTTGTCGTTGGTAATTCCATATGGTCTTCCTAGCTTGTTGACGGGTTTCAATTCCGTTGGAAATTCCCAATTAATTTTTGTACACCGTCGGTAATTACTGACGGATTGGCTGCCGTCGGAATTTTTCTGTCGGTGCTAGCGTTTTTTCTAGGAGTTTTGCTTTTGGTCTATAAATAAATTATTTTACAACATGTGGCGCCTTTTACAAATTACAGTTTTCTGAGTTGTTGAGCAACATTTTCTAAAATCTATGGATGAATGAGTTAAGATTATGTCTAGAAAACAGATTAAAAACTTGGATCAGAGTTCATTCCTTCATTTTTGTTACTATTAATGAAATTATATTTTATTAAATGTATTAGAGGTTTTAATTTCCCCCTTCTTTCTTATATTATTATTTATTACTAGATTTTTGAACATGTGCATTGCACGGACATAGCAACAAAAGTTAAAAAAATTGAGAGCAGAAAAAAAAGATGACGTCCCCATCATTTTTTCAGTATAATACTAAACTTAGATTTTTTTTATTGTTATTGAAGGAAGAAATTTTTATTCTTATTATATTTCTAACTATTTATAATAAAAAATAAATAGCAAAATAACTATACTTAAAAAAAAAAACAGATAATATAAAATTAGCAATCAATTTGCTGTTAAATTTTCACATAACATATTGTAAGTATGATTAATTAATTTCCACAAAACAACAATTTTCTGTTAAATTTCTGCAAAATATAATACAAGTAAGATTAATTAATTTTCATGAAAACAACAGTGGCAATGAATAATTTATATAACTATACTTGCTTTCCAGAAAAAAACCAATCAAACCATAGTCCATCAAATTAATTCGAGAATTTTTTTTAAAGAACTAATCGTGAATTGTTGCTGCATGCTTAAAAAAATTTCAAATGTTTATTATAATATTTCTAACAAGAGTAGTATGTGTGTGTGTGTGTGAGAGAGAGAGAGAGAGGGAGGGATCAATTCATATTTTTAATTCATATATAATAAAATAATCAATTATGGGTAAATGAATGGTAAAAAAATAAAATAAAGCAAAATGACGAAAAAAAGAAAAAAAAATTTCCCCACGACACAAGTGGCAGAATTGTAATCCGAATAAAAAGTGCAATTCAAGCCCAAACATAACGCGACACCCAATTGAAATCTTCAGTTGGGTTGATTTTTAATTTTCCATTTTCTTGATTTTTAATTTTAGATCAAGAATAGGGATTAATTAAGAAAATAAAAAAATTAATTCAAATAAAAAATGAAAGATACACAAAGAGTTAAGAAAAATAAGTCCTACATAAAAAACGGAAGGTAGCAATCATGAAAAGGGATTAAGTAAATTAAAAGAAAATTAATTCAAATCAACAATTAAAAATAAAGGAAGAGAAATATTAAAAGATTTGAATTTCCATAAGTAGATTGAAGCCATAATTGGATGAAGATTTGAGGATAAGGCACAAAGAGGAGAAATTAAGGAAATTTGAATCCAACATAAACATAACTATATAAATTAGAAGACAGATTAGATCTGTATAAATTTCGAAAAAGAAAAGATAAGGAAGATGCAGTAAAGAAGATAATTCAAGAAAAAATAAAAATATAATTTCATAGATGATGTCATATATAGATTATGACTATATAAAAATATAATATTGATTATGACTATTGGCCGGAAAAACTATGCCAGACAAAATTTTCTTATTGTTAATATATAGATTATTTTTACATTATTTACATGTCAAATTCTTGAGGATTTATTACACTGCATGCAGTGAATATTCTATGAAAAATTGTAATAAATGTCATAGAGGTTACATGGTATTAAACAATAAACTTGTCTACTTTTATCTGATTACTAGTTTTTCACCTGTGCATTGCATGGGAAAAAAACAATTTGAAAGTGATTAAAAATATGTTAACAAGTACCCTAAAAAAGAGAGATTAGTCGAAAAAATTCCATAAATTAAAACAAAAGTGATAAATAATGGATATAAAGTACTGATAAACATATTAACATATAAGGATTGATCAATACTATGCGATAAATCTCAGTACATATTAATTTAATTGTTGAACGATTAACTTCCCAAAAATAGAATTTGAAAAACACAGTATACTAGATAAAGTTGAAGTACATTTTTAGATAGGGGTTTAAGTTTTCAAATTTCCTTATCTCTTTGCTATATTGATTTCGTCTAAAGAGAATGCGTATTCATTTTCTACCAGTTCTAATGTTGTCATAATCAATATTGGTTGAGATTCTCTTATCAATATATGTAATATCAACAATCTAAATTGAAGTTAAGTAGGATTGAAAATTTAGTGAAAATGTGAAATTACTCAAAGAATGAAAAGCCAAGTTTAAATAGATGTCCTAATCAGCCTACCAAATCCAAAATAATTGGATTGACAAACATGTGCAAAACCCAACTATTGACCCAAAATAAAATAGAAAAAACATAAAAAAAACATAGCGGATGCATTCAAACATCCAAAATCCATCGTTAGCAATGGCAAAGGTACTGGTTCAATCCGTCTCGTCGAAGTACCCCAATAAATTTAATAAATTCAGGGAAATAATTTTTTTTCCTTAAGGAAAGTAATTGTTATTTAATATTTTATTTTAGTTTTTACAACAAATATATCCCCTTTTTGTTTATAGTACGTAATGCAGGAGAATTTATTACTAGTATACCATTATGCGGTGAATGTTGACCCGATTGAAGTGCGGCAAGGAGAGAAAGAGAACGTGAGAAGGCTAGAATGGAAGAGAAGAGGGTGGAAGAAAGTGAGAAGGGACAAGGGACCGACGATCATGTGTGGTTTTTTGGACCAGTGGAGGGGAAAAACTTCCCTTCGATCGGCAATTATTATTTTATAATTTCATTTCTAGCAAGAGTTTATTTTCAGAGAAAAGCCAATGATTTTGTATTGGAGAGTTAAGATTTAATTTTCAATTTAAATAGAGAAAGATAGGGTCCTATCGAGTTGGCTTCTTTTTTCAAATTAATAAAAACTTGGACATTAGTCTTTAATCGTATACCTATCCAACAATTGATAATTAATTCGTGTATGAATTAATGTCTTTTTTCCATTCTCGATGATCATGCTTCCAATTTGTATGACTGAATTAGGGAAAATGGTAATCAGGTAGGTCATATTGTAGGTCGGGTACCATACTTTATGGTGCTAGATCGGGACTACATGTTATTAGGAGCGTCTATAGTGATGAACTACTAGTCTAATCCACAAAATCATGTCAACTTGAAGTTGCAGAACCACACAAAATGAGATTTGTGCGGCAACACCAAATTCACCACTATAGAGCTTGATTCTATATATAGCCGCTGCATTTATATATCTCATTGTCATAGGCTTCAAAAGCTATAGTAGCAACTTTTATCGTGGTTGTATATATGTCATTGGAAAAACGCTATTTGTCCCACAACTCGCCTGCCCGTGAATTTACTTGAGCTGGCAAATCATCAAAAATGCGCTTTACTTTAACGGTAATTACAAACCATACCAATCCCCCATTCCTGTTCCAGCCAGTCTCTATTTTCACCGATTCTTGTCTTCTACTTTCTAGCGAAAAGAGGAACATATAAGGCCCGGTCTCATGCATCCCTCCTTCGAGTTGGTCCAGTGACATACGTTGGGGCCAAGGGACATACATTGGGGTGAAGATAAAATGCTGGCGAGGCTAGGGCGAAGACAAAACAAAATGCCTGCTATTAGAGGAAATCCAGCGGTCGAGGATCCAATTTGCATCCTTCAAGTGAATGGAGTGTACATGACTGTATTTTTGGATTGAGTTCACAAGTTTTGTCTATCTTTTACATTCCATTGCTCTTATAATGATTCAATAATATACTCACTTGAAATTAGAGTGCTATACGGTAAACCTTTAATTGGTTCTTCTAGTTCTAATATTCCTTTGAGCTTGTTAGCATTGTCAAAATGTACTGGTTACATTATCCTAGGTACTATTTTTGTTTGCTATTTAATTTTGTGCTATTCAAAACACCCAATGTACTACCATTGTAGGAATGTAAATGTCGACGGGCTATGAAATCTTCCACGGTTGTAGGATGCCAGATCACTTCTTGGATGACTCTTAGAACAAGAAGTGCAAGATAGGCATACGACAATGGCTTGTGACTTTGTTGCAAAAATAAGCAATTTTTTTCTTATAACTTTATCGACTGCCTTAGACGATTGGGACGATGGAGAAGCTAGCATTGGAGGTGCGTGGGAGGGATACAGACGTAGATATTTGGCAAATGGTTGATGTCTTTGCATGTAAGACAACTACAAGAAGTAGGGGCCATTGGGGCGACCCCTATTGCAGCGACGTGGAGGTCACTTCAAAAAATAAGAGCTTGTTTGACTCTATTTATTAAAACACATTATAATTCCACCTACCACTGATTTAATTACTAATTTGACAACTGCTCATTTATAACCACAAATTTCAAACTTTCATTAAATCTACACCTTGTTGGGAATTAAGGCAAATTCCCCGATTACGCTCGCAGGACCGTTGATTAAGGAATTTAATTGAGACAACAAAAATAAGAATAAAGACAAATTTAACAGTCTGTTAAAGCTTTCCATTATATGATTAAAGTTGCTACAACTATATAGAATTTTCACTCGCCAAACGAATCCCCCAACTATTACAAGAAAAATTTAACAAGTTTTACCACATCTACCAATTTCTACCCTTTAACCAACCGCAAAGAATACAAGAAATCTCAAGATGCTAGACTACTATTTTTCTTTACCAGACTCTCTGACCCAACCCAAGTTACATCTTAAAAACCACCATGAGCTTTACTACACCTAATTACACCAGAAAAACCACCATGAGCTTTACTACACCTAATTTGCTACCCTTTGAACAAATCACAAAGAGTTACAAGAAAACTCTTTAAGGTGCTAGGCTTACCAATTTTTCCCTTAATCACTTGTATCACTTATGCATAAAAGAAGAAGAAAACACTTCTATTTATAGGCTTCGTTGACTTGGAAGACAAGATAAATTCCTTCTATGATTTGGATTCCTTTTCTTTGAAGGATTTTTCTTCTTTCCCTTTCCTTTTCAACTTTGCTTTATTTTTGGCAACATACTCAACAATCTCCACCATGCCAAAATAACCAAAATCTTCATCTTTTCCCTTCTTGTACACAATACTTGAGAAATTACTAGGTAAGCCTTTGACACACTTTGGCAGTCCCATAATCCACCACATGAGTATAACCACTTAGAATTAACAACAAATTCCAAGCATTTCATTGGCTCAATGTCGAAATAAACTTGCTGAAATTTGTGGTGCAACTTTCTCGTTGGCTTTCCAGAGAGCTCATCAGCCATCGACATTACTACAAACACACACCCTGCATCACTGCCAACCAATGTCCGTGTGTAAATATAACCGCTAGAAGTAACACATATCCTTTGCCATGATGCCTAGCAACACGCCCTGAGGATATACCACCTACTTCATAGCACATATCCACTACCCTCACACCAAGAGAGTCGGATTGTCCAAATCTAAATAGTAGCCAAACCTGCTCTACTTGGACAATATTTTCTCACATGGTCAGTCAGTCTACAACACCAAGAAGTTGCAACAACCACGAGTTTTCAAACGATCCCATTTAGAATTTTTGTACTGTACCAACTCGCAAAAAAGTCAACCATTCCTTCAAGTGCACTAGATTTGAAGAACCCTTTGTCTGATACTCCTCTCCAAATTGACGCCACAGCTCCTTCACAACAAATATTCTATGAATATTTACAAGAACATTCTTGACTAGATGGATACACATCCTATTTCTAGTCTTCAAATATAAATCTTCCCAATTATTATCGCTCATACTGGCACCAGCAATTTTGTTAGAACACGGGGACGATTTTCCTTTGAAAGCTTTAAATAGTTCAACCAAAATCAAGAAATTCCAGACTTGTTCTAACCACATGTCAAACTTGATTTTCTCCACTCCATACTTTGTCATATCTTTGTTGTGCTCCACCTTGAACAAAACCTGATTCTCTGATATCACTGTTGGGAATTAAGGAAAATTTCCCCGATTACGCCCGTAGGACCATTGATCAAGGAATTTAATTGAGACAAGAAAAATAAAAGAACGAAGACGAATTTAACGGACTGTCAAAGCTTACCATTATATGATTAAAGTCGCTACAACCATATAGAATTTCATTCGCCAAACTAATCCCCCAACTATTACAGGAAAAATATAACAAGCTTTACCGTATCTACCAATTTCTACCATTTACCCAACCCACAAAGAATACAAGAAATCCTAAGATGTTAGGCTACTATTTTTCTTTATAGGACTCTCAGATCCGACCCAAGTGACACTGAAAAAACCACGCTGAGCTTTACTACACCTAATTTTCTACCCTTTGAACAAATCACAAAGAGTTATAAGAAAACTCTTTAAGGTGCTAGGCTCACCAATTTTTCCCTCAATTCACTTGTACAACTTGTGCATAAAAGAAGAGGAAAACACCTCTAGTTATAGGCTTTGTTGACTTGGAAAACATGATAAATTCCTTTTATGATTTGGATTCCTTTTCTTTAAAGGATTCTTCTTCTTTCCCTTTCCTTTTCAACTTTAGTTTATTTTTGGCAACATACCTAACACACCACTCATTTCTGTTATTATAATTTCTCTTTATAATTCAAATCGAATAATGAGAATCAAACAGCCACTAAGTGGTATTGCAAGGACAAATCTGGTCACCTCGATAGGGTGTTTAGCCTATAGAGACAAGTAGTTGTCAAATCAATAAAAGGGAAAGGTTGTGGCTATAACTTGGATCTGGCCCAGTTGGGACTAACGTGTTTACTTGGCCAATTAAACCTATTTCCCATTTCGACCTCCTTTGGCAATCCCTAATTCTTCTTCTTCTCTTATCTTCCGATCATCACCGTTGTTCGTTCGTTCGGTTTCCGTCCCTTAAGCAAACAGTACCAGTGGTATCAACCCAAAATCTCCTCTTCCCTTTCCCGAAATCTATGGCCTCTCAGCTCTAGTTTCTTTCTTCCCTGTTCGCCTTGTTCCTTCACTATTTACCCCACAGAGGTGCAGCAGCGGTGCCAAACGATCTGATTCCACAACCGCTATGCTGGTACAAAGAGCCCTCACTGTCAAAATGAAGGAGAAGCCCTTCCTTTCGATTTTAGTTCGGCCATTGAGTAGACTAAAGTTGAAGATCGAGCAAATGGGTTCGACAATCGTGTGAGAATTGCTTGCCATTATCTTGTATGCCTTGTGAATTCTTTTCTCCCTTATTTTTTCTCTTCAATATGCAATTTGATTAATTATGCATTTTTATTTTTATGCATTTGTATAGACTCAGGCACTTGTTGAATGCAAGCTTGGTATTTAATTTTAGTCTTTGGTTTTGGTGTCTTTCTTGTAGTAAAATTGATGTGAGTAAAGTATATTTCTTTTTATTTTAGAGGCTTCCCTTGATCATTTCCTTTATTTCTTAATATCTGCCCCATTTCCCTTTGGTCATTAAAGAATATTTTGTGCCCACTAGAAGGATAGTTATTAACTTCTACAAACAAATGACTTGTGAATCATGGTTCTGAGCATATTATTGAGGTGTTTGGCAGTTTTTCCATCTATGATTCTTCTATGCAGCTTAATGTTTCACTTTTTCTATGGATGATGATTTCACTATGTTTCAAGTTTTTATGTAGATTCAACTAGTTTCCAGAGTCAAAGCATCTCAAAGGTAACTCCACAAGACATTGAAAGTATTTAGATTGAAAATTTTCTACTTTTTTGCTTCTATCTATGAATTAATATTCAGCTTTACTACGTGTGTAAGTGAAAAATTGTTGGATGAGCTACAAGAGGATGTTCAACCCATCGATATGGCTTGGTGAATTTATTTGGTGCATTTTCCCATTATTTATGTGGAGGATTAAAGTACTGAAACAATGATCAAGATAATCAATTTTTTATATTTTATAGACCAAGTAAATTCAAGATTATGTGATGTTTATTAGCATTTGTCACAATTTTAGCCATATTTGAATTTATGCTAATTCATAATACTTG
The DNA here is from genome assembly GCA_963692815.1 of Nyctanthes arbor-tristis. Taxonomy (NCBI): domain Eukaryota; kingdom Viridiplantae; phylum Streptophyta; class Magnoliopsida; order Lamiales; family Oleaceae; genus Nyctanthes; species Nyctanthes arbor-tristis. Next base: position 114,437 of record CAVNYN010288919.1, on the reverse strand, counting down.
ATACATGTTAACATTTTTCTTAAAAAAGTAGGGATGTATATATCTTGGCATGGAGAAATTAGTAGGTAATTTTCCTCCTTTTGATGCAACTATAAGTATGCAATTATAAATTTTTCACTTGCATAAAGATTCTGCTGAAGTGATGCTTAATAATCATCTTCCTTTTACCTTTTGTCTTCTCTTGTGATGAACTCTAGGCAAAATGTGGGAATTAAGAAAACAATCACTCCAGGTATGTATTATTGTGTATCTTTGTGCAATTAAGCTCACGTTTACATAAGAATGTTAGCAATTTTAGAGTAGCTTTGGATATATATATTAGCACATATACCTGAAGTTAGCATATTTCGCTGCAAGGTTTAGTGTTCTGACACTCTTTGGTATGCTTTAATTGATAAAAGAAACTTTGTCAAAATTTTTTGAAAATAGTTGTTAACTTGAGACATTTAATTCAAATATTTTGTTGTAATTTTTTGCAATTCCAGCAAAACTTTAAAGGAAAAATAGATTATTTTTTCCCCGATTGAGACAGTGATAATGAATTTCTTTAAATTCATTGCAAGCTTTACAAAATTTTATGTATTGGATTCTTTCAGTTAATTTAGAGAAATTGTATTTTGTCAGAAATAAAGAACTCTCTTTTTTCCTTTGGAATTCAATTTCCAGGTTTTAGTTAACCGTTGTGAAAAGTTCTTTATTTGCACGGTGTTCTCTAGATCTTGAGCTAAAAGAAATTTCATTGTGATGCTATGCTGTGGGAGTGTAATGTTGAAGTTGGTTTAGCCTATGAAGGCAGTACTATAATGAATTTGCAAGCTCTGCTTGCTTTTGATTCTGGCGAGATCTGATATTTTATGGAAAAATAACAGAGAATATGGAAATCCCTGGTTAAACGGTTCACGAATATGATGGTGTGAATTGAGCCTTTTTTTGCTGGAAACGGATTGAACATTGCTTAAGGGGTGTTTGATTCTCATTATAATGAAGTCAAATGAGTGATGGGGTTTTTGATTAAATGCCTGGTTCTAGTTGAGTATTAAACTAATTGGTGGGAGGTAAGATTATAATGAGAAAGTAAAATGAGAAACAAACACCCTTGACTTTGAAGTTGTCTTGGCAACATTTTGATGGGGGTTTCATAGTTTATTTCTTACATCACTAAATGAGTTATTGGCCGTCTTCCAAGTTCCAATTATGCAGTATATATGGCTCTTGGCTTTTAGCACCATGATAAGTCGAAGAGTTGCAGACTTTTTTTCATCTTAATTATCTATTCCTGTTATTGTTGTATCTCAAAAAATGAGAGGTTACTCGTCATATTTCTGACCTGTATAATAATAATAATAGTAATAATAGTAATAATAATAAGAACAACAACAGCAACAACAATAGTAATAGTAATAATAATGTTTACTTGGAGCATCAATGTTTCTGACTGGCTACATACGCTGATATAATGGAACGATATGTAACTAAGACGTATGCATATGTTTGGGTTAAAGAAAATCAGATTTTAGTACTGACGCTAACTTTTTCTTCAGATGAATCTGAAACAGACAGTGAAGAATCGGATGTTAGTGGGTCAGACGGGGATGATACATCCTGGATTTCATGGTTTTGCAATTTGCGGGGAAACGAGTTATTTTGTGAAGTTGACGATGAATATATTCAAGATGATTTCAACCTTTGTGGGTTGAGCAGTCAAGTCCCGTATTACGATTTCGCACTTGACCTAATTCTTGATGTTGAATCCTCCCAGGGTAAGTTTTATAGCTTGCTTCCTGCTTAGAGGAAGTTTGTGGGGTTGATTATGCTGTTAAAGTTGTAATTTCTTCCCAAACCAAAACTGGTTATCTTTTCTGCAGCTTTAAGTGCCAACTTTTTTCTGTTTACAATGAAAAGATACTCATTTTTAAATAGGCACAGCGAATCAAGCCTGAGAGAATTGTATTGGGGCTTTCAGCTTCCCTTTTGCCTCTTTATTAGGATATTCATTAGATATGTGGATGAATTGTAGTTGGAACAGTAATTGGCTGGCTGGCTGACTTCCCCTATAGCTGGCCAGCAATAAAGTCAGTACTCACACTCATCGGTGGGGATATTGGTTCTTACCATGGAGATCATACAAGCACCGGTGAAATTATTGAACTGAGTTCAGATAAAAGCTGGGGGAATGAGAGAGAGAAATTTGCTGATTCCTTAATCTGGCTGGATCTAATCTTGACAAAAATCATTGTGATTCCTACCAAGCACGAGGAACCAGGGTTATCAATATCTTTTGCAGTTTTTCTATTTTCCCAACTAGGAGACTGAGTGCTAATAGTATTTCTATAATCGGTAAGAGTGTTGTATAAGTTTTACATCATAAGGGGTTGCCAAGCTATTTCTCCTTAAGATTGCTAAAAATGCTGACCGTTAAAATGAATAAACAAATAAAAGACACTGACAGTTTTGTTGTATGATTTCATTTTCAATGAGAGCCAATTGAAATGCTAAAAAGAATAAATCGCTTATATCTGTTTGCTTTTAGATCTTCTTAAGATCAAATTACTCATTAGGCTATACAAATTCATGAGTGTTTTCGAACACTGAAGCCAAGCTAGGTGTTTCTGGTGCCGAAGACAGATAGTGTGATATGACATTTAGTGAGATGATCTTGCATAAATTACGTCCTTGTCATAAGGAATAAGAATCTGTCATAACCCTTTGGAATTTGCATCTACCATCCTCAAGAGCCTCTCAAAAAGTTTCATGCAACTTCATTTTTTCTTGGTTTCATCTCTGACCGGTTTCCCCATTTGCTGGGGAGTTCTAATAATACAACAAGGCAGTAAATCTGTAGACTGCAATAATCCCAGGCCTTTTCTGCCTTCCAGTAATTCTGGGTTTGGGAGTGTTGATAATGCCACAAGGCAGTACGGATGCAGATCGCAAAAAGTCCCAATGGTTATTTGCTTTAACTAGTTCAAGGCACATTATGGTATTCTCTCGAATTATTAAATGAGGGTTCTATTATACATTTGATATTGTGTCCATTAATTGAAAATCATCCCCCCCCCCGAAAAACCAAAACAAAACTTCTTTTCAAAATCTCCCTTTATTTGAATTTTAATCTTAATTCTGATTATTTGCCCAGCCAAATATTTGTGGAGGACACTTATTTGGTTCTTCAGGCTTGCTTGTTAGTAGTTTAGACCATATACGAGTTGCTAGTTTGCTATGTTTGGTGGCATCCTGTTCGTCCTGTGTTTTAACTTCCAAAAGCAGTCGCGTGTGCTATCATGCTAATTGGTTTAGTTTTCAAGCATTCCCATGTTAAATTTGCTGCCAAAATTGTTTATCTGATTTTGTTGTTTTTCAACTCTTTTACTCATTACTCCAGTATCCGCACTCTCCCAATTCTTCTCAATTGTATATGATTCTGGATATAATTTCTGCTCTATGATTGGCATGCATAGGTGACATGTTCACCGAGGAACAAAATGAGTTGGTTGAATCAGCAGCAGAGATGCTTTATGGCCTTATTCACGTCCGATATATTTTGACAAGCAAGGGAATGGCTGCAATGGTAACGTTAGATGCCAGAATTTTTTTTGTCATTAGCTTTCTTCTTGTGATATTGATCTTATTTAACTTCTGAACATGAAACTGCTACAGTTAGAGAAGTATAAGAACTATGACTTTGGGAGATGCCCAAGGGTTTGCTGCTCTGGGCAGTCTTGCCTTCCAGTTGGACAATCAGACATTCCACGTTCAAGTACTGTGAAGTTGTACTGTCCGAAGTGCGAAGATATTTACTACCCTCGATCAAAATACCAAGGCAGTATCCTTGAATTATAGTATCAGTTCTATGCTTTTAACCTCTGCTTCTTTTGCTGCCTTGTCTGAAAGGGGTGCGTGGATGCCACACTTAAGAGCACACAAACATGCATACAAATGTGTACATCCCTTAGCACACAAACACGCGTATAAATGTGTACACCTCTCTAGGCTTTAAGGACTTAAGAAATTATGAGCTACTGAGCTAGTAGAATGTGTTTCTTTGGCAATGCTTGAGAAAGAGAGAAACATCCCTTGTGATTCTTAAGTTGGCATCAGAAGTTCAACTTGCAGTTCTCCGCAACGATAACATTGTATGTTGTAAAGATTACTTGATGATGTTCTGTCCATTACGTCTATTGCTTTCACCACTTTAGAGCAAGCTATATTTTCAGTGTGCTGTATGGTTTTCACTTATGGTCCTTTCAGCGCCCTTTAGGGCATTACATCTATTGCTTTCACCACTTTAGAGCAAGTTATATTTTCGGTATAAAGTATATTTGATTGATTTCCTTGATTGCCATAGATATTGATGGAGCTTATTTTGGAACCACATTCCCCCATCTGTTCTTGATGACTTATGGACACCTGAAGCCACAAAAGCCGACACAGAGCTACGTTCCGAGAGTATTTGGCTTTAAGCTTCACAAGCCTTGATGGAGAACTTTGAAACCACACCATATCATCTCAAATTTTCTACCCGTAACTGGTTCTCCTGTGGCTTCCACGATATGCAAGTGAGTTATAGCTAGCCAGGTAATGTGCAGCAGCTATTCATTTGCGGAAATTGATGAAAAGCAATTCTGGTCCATCTTAAGGCAAAATTGTTGTTTAGAATTCTCTGAATTTGACAGAGCATATGTAAGTTTTGTTTCCAGATCGAATACTGCTTGAAATTTTATTCTTCTAATTCGCGTAAACACGTGTGCATAATTACTCACATCAAATTTTTCTATGGCACGACAAAACCGGTATCAAAGGAATCTCTCCAGGTGGTAATCATGGATGCTGTTATTAATCCCTATGTTGTAGAGTTCAATGATCACTTGGAATTTTTTATTTTATTTATTTATTATCATTACTATTATTATTTTTAAATAACTGGGGAAATAGCCAGCCTTGATGTTGTTCTTAATTTTTCTTTTCCTTTTTCCATAACAATCTATGCTCTATGCCAATTATTATTATATTTATATAAGATGCTTCAGTATATAGATGTATTACATCTCATCGTGACGGTACTTTTGGAAAAAAGAGGATGATAGATTCCTGTGATCACATTGTCAAATAGCGTCTCTTTCCTAAAATGCATGTAATGATTTTATTTAATTTTTTGGCCCCAACTCGAAAGAATATTTTATATTGATTTTATCAATTGTGAATATTTGAATTTGTAACAATATTGTAAAATATAGGGTCTTTCTTTCCTGATCGAATATTGCATGTTGTTTTATTTATGTTGTAGAGATCTGAATATTCATTCATATAACATAGCAAAAGCACAAGCTTTGGTCCTTGCAAAACAATGCGCAACTTCTATAATTTGAACTCATTCTAGCGGCGGAGAGGTAACACATCTTATTAATAGAATTCGCTCTGTCAAAGATATATTTTATAGTGTCAATTGGACATCATTTATGGCGTCTAATGGATTATGTGGTAAGCTTCATTTGACACATTAGGCTAAATGAGGTTTGTCACATAATCCATTGGACATTATAGAAGAATTACTATCTCAAATGTTGTTGAATTTTTGAAAAGCTGTTTCTTTTTCCCCCCTTGAAATGTTTCATTTGCAATCCCTTTTGCACATTAATTTTTTCTTATTTTTTGTTGAGTCTATGCTCGTCACCGAAGTTACTCCAATTGTATTTTTAAAAAAAAAAATGATTTACTTCAATTGTCAATGAATTTTTCAAAACCGTCCACGCACTTTCATTTTGAGTTTTATTTCACTTAGTCACTAAATTAATGGAAGAATTTACTATCTATTACTCAACTAGCAGTTTCAAATTTAATACAATATAACAATCTCATCCATTAATATAGGAGCAAATAAGATCAAGAAACATTGTAAGCAATTTATAAAAGTTCAATAGCGCATAACGTATAGGTTCAATAAATTGAAAAGCCTTAAATTACAAGAGTAGATAAGTTGACTTTTGAAAAGCCACGTTGCATGTGGTAAGTCTCAAATATAATGATATTTGAGATAAGTTTCGAAAAAAATTTATAGCATTTGGATAATTATATTTCGGGTTAATTTAAGAAACAGTCCTCAATATTTACAATTTCTATTAATTGGGCCTTTAAGCTTTTTTCACTAACGTAAGTCTCTAACATTTTATAAATGGGCAATTATATTGCCACTACATTTTTTAATCCCTCACAACATATTTAGGCTCACCATATATAAGGAGGAAAATAGATAGCCACACAACAAGAAATTTACATATGTAACCCAATATTAGATAAACATAAAAAACCAAAAATCAAAATGAGATAATAGTGTGGTGCACATCTATAGAATTTTAAGTCCCAAGTCTCATATGAATTTACCATTTCTCACCGCTACCGGAATAAGAGCCATCCACCTACTTGATGGAAACTAAAACGAAGCAGTAGGAACAAAATATGAATTTCATTTTCACTGATCAATCTTCCCCCACCTACCGCCAAATTCCAAATTGAAGAAAAATCCCTAAAAACCGCAAATCAAGATTAACACCGTAGGACCGCGATGCCAATGGAATAATTCCAAGTTATATGGTGCTCGTCAAAGTTAATGGGTATCTTAAGAACTAATTAATCATGCAAAAATAAAAATGTCAATCATTCAAGATCATTTGATTTGCATAGGTGGAAGTGCATTGAAAAGCTTTAATATTTATTAATGAATTCTTCCATATTGAAAGTGTCAAACAATGCCCATGTCAGTCCAATTGTGAAGCCGGCTTGAAGAAAACTGCCGGACGTCAAAAGAGAGGAGCTACCACTAGAAAAGAAGATGAGGATAAAAAAAAATGGAAGAAGAAAAATTGGATTCAATTTCATACGTGGTGGGAAAATTAAAAAGATGATGTAGAACATATTAACAAAGGTTATTAATGCAATTTTATATATGGGCATTTAACTAAATAATTTTTTTGTGGAGTGGAGATTAAATCTTGTAGTGGTAATATAATTGCCTTTTATAAATTCACTCATAAAATCATTTGTGACAATTTTGCCCTTATTTTTTTAAACAAAAATAAAAAATCTAAAAAATAGTAAAAATAATAAAAATAAAAAATGGAGAATTGAAAATAAAAATAATAAAAACAAAGATTCATGAAGCCATCACCCACTACAAATTCAATTAGGCATGTATGTATACTTGTACCTATATAGATTTTAAAAATGGAGATTTTACAGAAAGAGGAAGAATGTACATATAGATCTAGCTTTAGGGAAGAATCGTTGGAGAGAGAATGAATGAGTGTAAATTTCTCTCTCCTCGAATTAGATCACTACAGTTGGAGTGTGGAGATATGAGGGAGTAGCAAGAAAAATAAACAGCATTGGACTAGTCGAAAAATAACCGCAGGGGGTGAATTTTGGGCAAGAAAAGTAGAAATGATACCTCATGTTATTCAACAGCCTTAAGAGTGTATAATATATAGAAACAATTTCATTGTTTTCAAGACTTTAGATTCTTGAAAACAATCTTGAATAAAATAAAAAACAATGTGCATCACATCATGTTTACCTGACTAGTATAGTAAGTAAAAGAGTGTCCTGATTGTCATACAAATTAACCACCAATCTAAAGACTGAGGATTTTTACATGCAAGAGACCCAAAAAAAGGCATTAACAAGAAAAAAAAAGGAAGAAAGAAGATAACAAGGATACATTTAAGAGCAAAATCAGTGTCCAACAATAAGCCATTCAGAATCATTTATTCCGTCTTGATTATCGTCCAAACTCATAGTATAACTGTCACCGTCATCGTGATCTGTGTCGCCAAGGACCGGGGGGTCGTCTTTGCTCTTACTGTTGCATTTTCCATCGTTGTCTATCGAGCTTTCCTGTGAGGCAGGAGCGTAACAATTCTCAAAACGCCCGCTAACCGTTTTACCCCTTTGTGTAGGGATATGGAATTCTTCGCCGCCAGCTTCCTTTATCGCCATGAAGCAAATCAGAAGTGCGGTTACGAATAGGTATTTGGAACCAATGTTCACAACGTGTTCCGATACACCCATTGTTGCTTGGGAATAAATTGTTCCTTTCTACTGCTCTGTTTTGTTGGTGAATTAAGATATTTAAACATTGAAGAGGTAGAAGTTTCAGTGGATACATACATACATACATGAAGTAATTTTGAGAAATTTAAGGTAAATTTGGGGTTGAAATTGCTGGATTGAGCTATTCTAAGGCAGTGGAATCTGAAACTAATTTGTCTAAATTATTTGTCTTACGGTTTCACCATGTAAATATATTTATGCAAAGTCAAACTGGACAACCTAAATATAGTCGGGTTGTAATTAAAAATTGCAAGTTTCGTCACGCTTTATGCTTCTTTTGATGTTGGATTTGGTATTGTAATAATGAAAAACCATTTCGACTAATTAATTAATATATCAAAATAAATTAAAATACTTCCCTTGTGTAAAAATTAATAAAGATTTAATATATACATTGGATAAACGGAGGCCAGGCTTTGTAACTTCCCATTCGTTATTTTAACAAGAAGCATCGGCCCAGCTGCCTACCATGCAAAAGTGATAAATACATTGCAGGTGACGTGTTATTGATCTTCTGCGGTGCTTCCCGACACACAGCGTGATTTCAAAGTTTCACCCTATCAACTCCGCGGAGCTTATCTTCACCATTTACTAGTAGGAAGCACAACCATCAGAAGAATAAGCTTAAGAGTACTCAAAGCAAAGAAAGATTAAGAAAGAAAACCAAGCAGTAGTGGCAGCTAACGAACCCTAATTGCAGTAGTGAAACATATTAATCACATTTGACTAGATAGAAAGATAAAATTTTGATTACTTTTAGCAACCATTATTCAAATAGCAGAAAACCTACTGGAGCCTATTCTCAGGTAAATCAATCAAAACAGTGAGTGATTCGTGTGTAAGATAAAAAATCAGACAACTCAGAATTTGTAAACTCAAATGTAAAATGCTTTGGAAAATCAAATTAGTCGGGCAAACATGAAATACGAATCAAACTTCTGCATGCATTACGAATTTGTTGAATCTCAAAAAGGGTACAGAAATTTTCCACTACGACAAACATCCAAGTCTAAGATGGACGACACTTGAAAGAAGAAAATTCACTACATTTAACTCTCAGTCTGTTCCCTCAGCCTCCGGATGGTGCTCCTAACAGTCACGGCACTAGCAGTGCTGTCAAAACCAAAGAGCATGTTAGGCGTCTCCGATGTGAAGCTAAATAAAGAAAACAAAAATTAAGATGGGTATTTACTTCAATGTGTAAGCACCGCCAGCTTTGACTTTGCCACAATCCTTGCAGCCCCAAATGCCAACGGCTTTCCTCTTCACAGCATACTGAAAGAATGCATATACCATTAATGATGCACATATTACACAAATAAGCTATTAGACAAATAACACCAGTAACTTCAATTTTGAGTCATACCTTTCCACAGAACTCACAGAAGTACTTGCTGTGCTGACTAACTTCCATCTTCTTAATTTGCTTCCTCAAACTAGCACCATATCTGGTGCCTTCAATGTTAAAAGACAAAGTTAGAAAAAGAATGAATGAAACTTAATAATTAAGAATAAAGCTACAGTTGATCCCAAGTGACCCACTCGGTGTAAAAACGCCAGACCACAAGATCAATAACAAGTAACATCAGCTGTTTGAATTCCAAACTATTATAAGCTCAATAGTGAACAACACTGTCTGTTCAATGGATAATGAGTAAACAGTGTTCAGCTTCTCACTAACGTCCAAAAATAAACAATGAGAAACATGGAGATAATCTTTTCCTCTCAATTTCAAAAGGCTCCAACTGGAGTGGAGACTTACCATATTTTCCTACAATACCGACCTTCTTGGTTCTTTTCGCCTGCATAGATAAAAATAAAGAAATAAATTGCAACAAAAATCCAATGAATACTACAGTCTACAGAACCATCAATGAGCCTTCTATGAAATAGAAAGAGAGGAACAGCAGTCAGCAAATAATAGATCAGCAATCAAGTCGGAGAAAAATCAAAAGGCAAAAATCTAACAATGAATTTAAATCTTACAAATAAATTTCCGCCATGGCAAGAACTGACATTGAACCAGCATTTTAATTATTTATTTATGACCTCCATGCACCTATGAAGCATAAAGTTCTAATTTCCTCAATGACGAAGTTAATCATATAAAAACGAGTACTAAGAATAACAGCAGCAATTTTCTTTAATCAGATTGCCGAAATTTGTCAACAGAAATTTAAAACGGAACTGAAATATAAACATCAATAAACTAACCATGTATAAATTTGAAATTAATGGTCTGGTTCACATCAATCCCACCGTATAAACACAACAACGAGATAAAATAAATCTTAACACAATACTTAATTCTACAACCTCAAAGCAGACTCATAAATCAGCATAAAGAGGCCCTTATATGGTAATATATACTTTACAAAGTACAGGAAATGTGTATTAGACGGGGATTACCATTGAGAGAGGAAAAGAACTGCAGAAAGATTCAACGCTGCAAAACCCTAGTTGCTGCGAAATGCTGAGAGGACCAGATTTTATTTATATAGGCCTGTCTTAAATGGATCGAGGCCCAAGAATGCTCGGTCCCGTGGATCTTCTCGAGCGAGGTTGGCCCAATATTCTTTTCTTTTCGGCTTTCGATAATCTGATAAATACAAATTTTTCTTGAACACTTTACAAAATTAGGGTATATACCATATAGTATACTTATTTTTCTTTGGATGCTTTAGGTCAAAGGGTTTAAAATGAGATACACTTCTAGCAATACACCAACCAATCAACAAATAGCAAAAATATACTTTTTAATCTCACAAATAGGCAGCGTATCCTTGGAAAAAATTATACAGCCAAAATAAGAAAAAAACCAATTACAATTATTATTTAATCCATAAAAAATCTAGAATAATGTACTAACTGAATGCAGTTACACACAAAATCAGATTTGTTGGGATTGCAATACATCATCCAAACGAAATTTGAATAACCAGCTGGACAATATAATTATAAGTATATATAAATGAGGATATTAGATACGTCAGAATTTTCAATTCTAATAAGTAGAAAACGTAAAGATCTCTCTCTAAAAACTACCCATGAACCTTCTGTTGCTCGGGTATGTGACAGTATCATTTTGCTTCAATTTTTTATAATCATTATAGCATTTCTATGTTTCATAATCATTTTAACAATAAATGAAGCTTAAAGATTCACTTCCCTACCGTATCCTTTCTCAAAACACTTCTACACCCGAAAGCCAAAATGGGCAAAACGATCTGAGCACAGTGTAAGTGTCGTGAACAGATTTTTCATATACAGTAGCGGAAGCCTTTAGTTCTTAAAAATCAAATACAAATGCAATTCCAAATATCGAAGCGCTTCCGCTGCGCACTCTGATGATTAAACGTTTCGTGAGCTACCCACAACGAAACCTCAGCCGCACACACCGAAGTCTCGATCACATACATGTATCCCCTCCACCTTTGGGACGATCCGGCCACATAGCTCTAAATTCAATACCTACAGGATTATAGAAGATAGGGAGTGAGTACAAAAGTACCCAGTGAATAACAGCATGTATTGGCCCACGCAAAACAATACAGAAGAGGACATTTTTATGCACAAAGAGGTCATCCACAAAGATACACTGATACAAAGATACGAAGTTCGAGCACATCACTAGTTTAGCCTCCACCCGTAACCCATACAATCCAATAACATATCAGAATGGCCGACACCACACAGCAGGGCCCTAAAACAATTCAGATAGCAGAGCAGAACGGGTTTATGGCGTCACTAGCGATGGCCAAGAGTGAATAACAATCATTTATCCAAAATAATGGTGCATCGTCAAATATCAAAGGCCAATTCAATTAAAGGAGGGCACAAGTTCCAAAAGAGAGAGATTCAAGATACAAAGAGAAGAACATAGCAAAAGGGATGGAAAATGATAGAGCCAAGACACGTGTTACTCACCTCAAATCTTCTTCGAACAATATCAAGTAGAAAAACGTCATTAAAACCTTGATTAAAGCTATTTTTCAAGCTATAATCCTTCCATATATGATAAGGGACCATTTTCAAAGGATAAATAAGTTTTATGATGAGTTTCTATGGTTGATTTCCTTCCTTCAAGGACTTTGGACGAATTTTGGGTTATTGGATGAAAAGAGGATGGTTTGGGGGTCTTTGGGAGATTGAGGACCCAAAGGTCCTTTATATAATAGTTAGAATTGAGTTAGTTTTAATAAAATTTGAGTTCCGCCAATGACATTGTGACACGTAGCGCAATGTGGTACGCACACTTGGCGGGAATCCTTGTGCTTTGTCTCATCCTTCAATTAAGCCACCGAACTTCAATTTATGTCAATTAAGTCACTACACTTTAGTTTATGTCAATTTGGAACTAAATTCTTTCTTTAGCATTAATTTGGTAACCACCTTTTAGTTTTCACAAAATCCTCCAATAATATTCAAGTAATTCTTTAAAAAAAACAATTTCGTTGCTTAACTTAATTTGTAGAAATTTCCGGGATATTACAATCTACCCCCCTTAAATAAATTTCGTCCTTGAAATTTGCTAAGTATTGTAGTGGTATCTACCGCTTTTAAAAGTATATATACCATAAGTTTACAAAAGTTAAGTTTTCAAAACCTTAGAAATCCGATTACATAAGTTATTCCAAGTTTATTCAAAATAAGTTAAATAATAACCTACAACAATTAATTTAGGTGTAAAAATAGTCAAAAGGAAAATTTTCCAATCAACATAGAAGAAATCATGAAGTCTGGAGGCCCAACTATAATTTTTCTAGAAAAACCTAAAGTTTTGGACTGATCTGGACAAAATCAAAAAGTTCAGGGACTTGACCGCAAAATTTAGGCCAGCGCACCGCCTTAGGCGCGGTGTGGCCATGCTGAGCCGCAGTGCACCCGCGGTCGGCCAAAAGTTTCTGTTGGCCGTGGTGCATTCTGCGGGCTTCCGCGGCCTATGCGGCCGCACTGTTTACTACTGTGCAACCGCACAGTGGCAGTTTTTTTTTTTTTTTTTTTAACTTTTGCCCTTTGTTCATGTCTTTTGCAAATATTTTGGTTCCAAAATACCATCAAGTACTAATCCCCTTATGGCTTTCCAAGCCAAAGGCTGCCAGTTTTTTTTTTTTAGGGGAGTTTTTCCTCTTTGCTGCCAGAAATGGCAGCATTTCTACTGTTATTTCCTGCCCCCATTTTGGCTTTCAGAAATGGTAGTAAAGGGCTACTGTGCTGCCACTTCCAGCAGCCACAAATGGGTGACTCTTCTTCTTTTCTTTTTTAAATTAAAATATTTTTATATTTTTATATTTTTAAAACTTTTGTTTACTAATTTAAAATCACAAGGGAAATAATGATAATTTATTCAATGAGTTGGTGGTGAAATTGACAGAAACTATTAAAATGGACTACATATGCGACTTAATGAAAAGTTGAGATGTAGTGGGTTGAAAAAAAAGTTAGAGACTTAGTAAATACTAACCCCAAAGGCTGATGACAATATGTGAAATTAACCTAATCGAAAAACCTAAAGAATAAACTGATCTAATCCTAAAAAAATCAACTAGAATCAATTGAAAAATCGCAATATAAAAAACAACAAAAAACATGGGACATTGGGCGAATTGCCCTCCAACAACCTCCTATTTGTCTAAGTGACCTTTGACCAAAAATTTCCTACTAAAACTTAAATAAAAAAAATAGATATTGTCTAATTACAAATATATCCCACCAAGCAATCACTATCTTCACCCCCGGTGTATTTCTCGGTCCAAAAATTCCCAAATCAAACCCAGCTTCTTCACAGTAAATCCTAAATCACTCTCCGCTCCTTCACAGTTTTCGTCAGTTGTAACTCCATTGCTCCTTTCTTTACCATCTGATTTGAATCCAAAAAAAATAAATGACCGTATATATGATGATCAAAGTTATTGAAAGGTGCTATGATTTTTTATTGTTTACCTGATGAAAAATATTGTCCAAATGGCGAGCGACTAAAGCTACCGTGAAAAGCAGGGTGGATACAACAAGAAAGCTGATGAATTTTGACATGTTGAATCTGTGAGAGCTTGAAACAACAAAATATTGCTTTTTGAAGGAGAAAAAGATTTGTGTGTTTTCCTGTGCTTAATGGTGTCAAGTGGCTTTTGGTGTAAATTGGATTTGTAATTGAGACACACTTAGCAGTTGAGTAGTAGGACCCATTAGAACATAAACTTGGAGTGGAATGAAGAGTAGGATTTCATTTTGGGGAATTTAAATTTTAGCATTCGTAGGCATTGTAAATGTCAAATTTTTGTGTTTAGATGGTGTGATGCACACACAGTCGTTTACAATGATTTCAATAATATTTCAGTTTCATAGTAAGCGCAAATGGTGTGAGGCATACTCAAATGCCGATTGCTTATTCAAGAATATCTCAATTTACAATGATAATGATACATGTTTCGTTATTTTATATGTGTCACGACTGTACAGTCATTTTGCTCCATTGACTGCTCCAAATGTTTGTTGACACATAGTGTTTTGAAAAAGGTTGGGATAGTACATGTCTCTTGATTTTGTATTTGTTATGACTGAACAGTCGTTTTACTCTATTGACCGCTTTTAATGTTAGCTAGCAGTCAGTGTTTGGAAAAATGATAGAACGATATATGTCTCATTATTTGTATTTGTCACAACTGAGCAGTCGTTTTACTATATTGGCTGCTCTTAATGTTTGTTAATAGTTAGTTTTTGGATAATTGATACAACGATACATGTCTCGTTATTTTGTATTTGTCACGACTGAGTAGTCGTTTTACTCTATTGGCCGCTCTTAATGTTTGCTAACACTTGGTTTTTGGAAAATGATGAAACTATATATGTCTCATTATTTTGTATTTGTCAAGACTGAGTAGTTGTTTTGCTTTATTGACCGTTCTTAATGTTTTCTTACAATTAGTGTCTTGAAAAATGATAGAACAATATATATCTCGTTATTTTGCATTTGTCACGATTGAGCAGTCGTTTTGTTCTATTGACCGCTCTTAATTTTTTCTAGCAGTTAGTTTTTGGATAACTGATACAACAACAAATGTCTTGTTATTTGTATTTGTCATGACTCAGCAGTCGTTTTGCTCTGTTGACCGCTTTTAATATTTGCTTACAGTAGTGTTTTAAAAAATGATAGAACGATATATGTCTCGTTATTTTGTATTTGTCACGATTGAGGAGTTGTTTTGTTCTATTGACCGCTTTTAATGTTTTCTAACAGTTAGTTTTTGGATAATTGATACAACGATATATGTCTCGTTATTTTATATTTGTCACGACTAAGCAGTCGTTTTGCTCTGTTGACCGCTCTTACTGTTTGCTTGCAGTTAGTGTTTTGAAAAATGATAGAACGATATATGTCTTGTTATTTTGTATTTGCCAAGATTGAGCAATCGTTTTGTTCTATTGACCGCTCTTAATGTTTTGTAACAGTTAGTTTTTGGATAATTAATGCAACGATACATGTCTCGTTATTTTATATTTGTCATGATTGAGCAATCGTTTTGCTCTGTTGACTACTCTTAATGTTTGCTTACAGTTAGTGTTTTTGAAAAATGATAGAACGATATATGTCACGTTTTTTTGTATTTGCCATGATTGATGAGTCGTTTTGTTCTATTGGTCGCTCTTAATGTTTGCTAACAGTTAGTTTTTAAATAATTGATGCAACAATACATGTATAGTTCTTTGTATGCATCAAGACTCAACAGTCGTTATACTCCTTTGGCATCTAGAAGTGTCTGCTAACCTCAGGTTCTTTAAAATAGGCGAAATGGACAAAATAAAAGAAGAATTTTGGGAGAAAATCTATAATTTCTAGTGAATAAAGTGTAACGATACATGATTTGTTCTTTATACGCATAACATGTCAACAATCGTTATGTCTCATTTAACACTTAGATGTGCTTGCTATCATCAGGTTACTTAAAATAGGTAAAATGGACATAGTAAAGGAAAAATTTTTAGAGAAAATCTGTGTTTTCTAGTGAACAAGGGATGACGATACATTGTTCATTCTTTTTCTTCGTCTCGACTCAACACCCGTGATACTCATTTAAAACTTGATGGTGTTTGTTAATTTTCAGTTTTTTTTTTTAAATAGGTAATGAAAGAAAAAATTTAGGAGATAATTTGTGATTTATAGTGAATAAAGAGTAACAATATATGTTTCGTTGTATTTGTGCTTATCAGAACTGTTCATTCGGTATATAATTTTAACCCCTCAAACATTCCCGAGCGCCAGCTTCTTTATAATAAGTGAAATATACCTTCTATTGTGATGATCAAGTTCAATTCACTAAGACAATGATGTTCTCATGTGTTTAAAATGTCACGAATGCCCAACAGATACTTGTTAAGAAATAAGAGTATTTAGTTGTGATCCAAAGTATAAAGGTGATTGTGAACTTGAACGCACAAAAAGAAAGATGTATCATTTTCATTGACGCATAAAATGAAAGACGTATCGTTTTTCTTACTTAAGAATGACTATACGTTCGTTTTATTTTTTGCATTATTTTTTTACATAATAAATATTCCTAGAATGTGCCAAACACAAAATATGCTCCTGAAAACACCTTAAGGTGTTGACTACAATGAACATGAGTTCCAACATATTGTCATTACTTCAAAACATATATTTAAATACACGGGTAATTAAAAGTTTCATGGTATTTTAGATCAGAAGGCTACTTGTAAAGGCAAATCAACTTTCAATTCACATGTTTGAGTTAAGGTGGTATAGAAGTCTTGTATATAACGTGATTGTGTCCAAATCTCCAAAAATTACAACACGTACGGGATCTCTCCACCTATAGAGTTGATTTCTTAACTAAGAATTAAAAAAATGTTAATATATTAGTGAAGTACATTTGAACGATAGATACCGACCGTAGTATCGTTATGTATAGCGCATCACTATTGTACAGTCGTTATGGCTAACATATAATGATTGTATTATCTATATCACAAGAAAATGTATATCATGGAAATCAAAACAGTTATGAAGTAAAAAAAAGTAAAATAAACCTATTTAATAACTTTTTTCTTTTAATCTTTTCACCCTTCTTTGAAAGTACCAAAACTTCTCAGTAACTTTGCATAATGTGGTCTTTTCTAAGTCACTAATCTACAACTACTCATACAATAGTCAAAGAATAAGATTTTGAGGTTTTCTGCAAACCAAAGAGAGAAACAACGATAGCATAGAGAAATCCAGTTTGAAAGGAAAGTAACGATCGTGCAAAAATCTTAGTAAATAATTAGTTTTGACAGTAATAGACCCTAAAATAAGATTGAAGAGTAATATGGTATTTTTCTCATGTAAGGATATTTTAGACATTTGTAATATTTCTTTTACTATTAAATATATGAAAAGGTCATTTATACTTAAATTAGTAGTGAGAGGTCATATAAATAATTTTGATATTTGACAAGGTCCTTTAAATAAAGACCCCATCCATTCAATTTAGGATAATTTTCAGAACATATTTTAATCTGATTTTTTATTTTAGATCACCAAAAAGAAATTGAATGGAAGTCGATGAGAAAGAAAGAATGGATTGTGGTGAGGTAAGAGGTGGACGACGGCAAACGGTGAGGTGGCAACAAGAACATCGGTTAAGACGGCAATTAACGATAGTTGAGAGAGATCAAAGAGTATGCAGAGTGAGAGTGAGTAGAGTGGAGGGGGTAGTGAATTTTTTACAAAATATTTAAGAAAATATAGTGATTTTAGTGTCTTATCCACGTTTTTTTTTTTTGGTGATTGAGAAAAAAATAATTTAGGCAAAAGATAATCAATTTACAAGATTTTGTAAAAAGTTTTGTAATGATTTCCTTACAAATAAATACTAAATTATAGGATTCATTCAAATTCCTTGGGTAAAGTATAACAAAGTATTTAGTAGAGGTCTAAAGGAAAATATTTCCACTTTATTGTGCTCTATTACCATTTAAAAATTTCCCGATTTATCAACCAATTTAAATTTCAAAAATTTGAAACACAACGACACACCATTAATCTACCTATTTGATGTGATGTAAATTTTCATATTAAATTATACATAACAACCCCTTAAATGACCAAATCAAAAATACAAACAAAAAAATTCATACTTTTCTATACCAATAAAAGTAGTTTCAAAAAATGAAAAAATAAACTGGTACTAAAAAATCTATAAGTTTTTTCAAAATCGTAAAATTGTAAAAAGTTTCTTAAAACCAAGAGATCTAATTTTCCTCGCCTATATTGATCAGTATAATTAGAATTTAAATATCCTGACCTAATTGTGACGTCATTAATCCCTTAATTTTTTTATTTTCATTAAATGGATTTCTTTTTTCTCCTTTTCTTTTTCTTTTCTTTTTTTTAGATGGCTAATGAGAATGAAGTTATTTTTATTTTCTGCAATTAACCTACGGACATGAAATTGTACGGTTGCTGGTAGTTGAAGAAATGTGCATAACTTTAACGTCCAGAGTCTGTTTTCAACCCAAGACACTACCTTTTTTTTTTTAATACAATTATCCAACTATATCTCATATATATACAGATATTTATATATATATATACATATATATATTATTTTATATGTAATTCAAGAGTCTGTGGGCATAGTTATACTAATTTTTTCTGCCTATTTTGGTTAGCACAATTAGAATTATAATGTTATGACCTCATCATGATGTCATTAATCTCTTAATTTTTTTATTTTATTGTATGAATTTCTTTTTTCTCCTTTTCTTTTTTCTATTATCACCATCAAGTATTTGACGCCAAAAAAAAAATAAATAAATAACCAACTCCCTCGACATAACACAGGGGAATGACGGTGAATTAGCAAGGCAAGATGGAGATAGAAATCTTCTATTACACTTTGCCTTGATTGTTTTCATTTTTAACTCCATAATAAATGAATTATTAATAACACGTAAAAAATTAATAATAAATTGGACTACAAAAATGAATAACAAGAAAAATACTTGGCGTAAACAAGTGATTATATATATATATATAGAAGAATATATCTAGAAATGGCAAAAGAAAAAAAAAAAGAGGGAAAAAAATGAACATCTGAATTCCGGAATCTGAAGGGCCCCACCTAAATGGGACAAAAAGTTATAAGGAAAAGAAAGGGCACCAAAAAAAAAAAAGAAGTATTTTTCCGCTAATATAGGCCTTAGTTAAATGAAAATAACACCATTTTATAATGCCGCACTTGATACCCAATTTTTCATAATCGACATTGGTCACCGAAAGAATAAAGGAAGAACGATGATGTAGCATTCCGCAAAAATCTTATAAACAAGTTATGCAATATAATCATCATTTTGATAATGATGATATAGTTACTTGAATTTGCATCAATTGAAAGGTATAAGATCATGACAAAGTAATCGAATTGAATTGTATCAATGATAAAGTTACAAGATTTGTCACTTGAATGAATTCCAAGAAATAGAATATGACAATATAATTGTATTGAATTACAAAGTCGAGAGTTGTCATTAAATTGAACGACAAAAATTGAAATGTCACAAATGTAATCGTATTTGAATTATTGCAAGAATGTTATGCACATAAATGTCAAAAATTAGAACATGATTATTGACAATATGATCGACATTTGGACAATGAATTGAAATTTGAATGTGGTTATTGACAATGTATTAATAATGATTGAATAACCACATGAGTTTACTATTGATAATGTAAACGTTATTTTGACAATGATCGAATAACCGTTTGAAATGTCACAAGAGTTTAAAGAATTGTTACTCAAGTGAGCTTATAAGTAAAGAATGTTGCTATTAATTTGTATGGCTTGAAGTTAATGACCTAACTGTAAAACCCTATTAAGTGGAAGGATGTAACATGGATCAAAATATTATGACTTAATCATAAGATAATACAAAATATAAGGACTGCTCGAGCAATTTGTCACCAAGTGTACGGCCCCACATCGCGCCATATGTCGCTTTTTAGTTGGCGGAACTCAAAGGTTTATTAAAACCAATTAAATTCGGATATTTATAACGACTATAAATAGGGCCATGGATGTAAAGATTTTACAAGCAACTCCCAATCACCCTAAGTCCCTTCCTCACCCTTTTCCACTCCATATCCATATCTCCATAACAAGGCTAATTGTCTTAGTTCTTAATGAGTCTTAGCTTTTTTTATAGTTATATAAAAGAAAGAAAAATTCGTCAATGAGAAGTAAGCGTAGGAAAACAACACTTAAAACATATCAAAGACTTGGTCTAGCATTTGAAAATGACCCTCCATCATATATATAAGGAAAACAACTTAAAACATCACTTTGATCAAGAAAAATAAAGGTTTTGAGGGTATTTGTCAACAACTCATAGAATCTTTCGAAAAATCAAGTTAAAGAGGTGAGTAACTATTATTTTGATTCCCTTTTAGCATTTATGATGTTTTGATACAATAAGTACGGTTTTTTAATTGAAGTCTTCCGTGAGATAAACATGGATTTTGATGCATTGAAAATAAAGACTGATTATTGTATTTGAATCACTAGTTGATGCTCTACCTATTTTGTATTTACTTTGCTTTGCTTTGTTCCTATACTATGAGCCATCTAATGATACCAAGATAGGCAACGATTAGTGTGGTATTTGCTTTATCTTTGTATTGATCTGTTTGAAATTTCGGTAGGGGTCAACCTGGATTCAAATGTGGGTCCACTTAATTGTACATGGCCATGATTGAATTAATACGAATATTACGTGCACCACGAGTAGTAATTTAACTAGTGATAGGGCCCTTTTGTATATTTAAAAACTTTGTGCATGCAGTAATTTTCTTGAAAACAAATCTCCAAAATAAAAAGTGAATCAAAAAGTTTTATTATTTACTGAGTATTTTGCACTCATTCATCTTTTCTGTAATTTTTGTAGATGATTGAAGTTATGCTATTTGAAAAACAGCACAAGCCATGTGTTGGAGCATGCTTGCGAACGGGAGTAGAGTTTTTGTAATGACCTGACCATGAGTTACTTGTTCTGATACAATTTGTAATGCCCCAGCCGTGAGCTACTTATTTGCTTCTTCTGCTCGTCAAGGGTTTATGTATAGTGATTATTAATGTGTATTATTTCTCATTTTAGAACTGTTAAAGTTGGTGACTTAATTTATTTTATATTTACAATTGAGGTCTGTAATAAGTCCATAATGTTCATCCTCCCAATGTCAACGGTTAACAGTGACAAGATTGGTGATTTTCCATAGGTCTTGACTCGATAACATTAGCGTATAAACACCTGTGTCTGAAACTTTCAAAGAGCTCAGTTCACATAGTTCTAAGTAGCTAAAATTTGGAAAACATGGAAGAATGAATATAGAATATTCAGTGAGAAATCTTTACACATACATGTTTTTTTTTTTTCTAAAACATGAGTTTAGGCTCAAATTATATTATAGACATGTCTTACCCCAAACGCTTAATATAACTAGTTTGGTTATAACATAACATGATGTTTGATTATAGGTCACCTAGGTGTCTCACAAAACTATAACTAATTCTGAAAGTTTGATCATGAACTACCTTGGTAGTCTCCCACATCCTTGAAGAAGTGCCTTGGCACCAAACATTTTATTTATCGAACATAATTATGTTCTGAAGCTGATGAGGAAGATCTAAATGTAATTCCTTTTTCTAAAAAAGTACTTGTGCTTTTACTTACTATGCAAAACATGAAATATTGCATATAGAATTATCATGAATTACAAGAACATGTAATACATGAATATTTCTCAAATATTTCATGCAAACATATTCAAATAACACATAATAAAGAGTGTAAATATCACTTATATTGAATTCCTAATTGGGATTACTTTGCAATATTAACTCATTCTTTCCTTGCCTCCTCATTATTTAGTTCATCTTGCCTTTAACTTTTCTTTCTTATTCTTTAGTTTAAGTGTGTGTATGAAGAAGATCTATTATTTATTTAAAATTTGAATTTCCTCTCTATTGTCTCCTCTTGCATGAAATGTTCTAGTTTCTTGCTTAAGAAAGACAAATAGTATGTTAAAGAGAGAGATAGAGGTGGAGGAAGAGAGAAAGAGAGAGAAAGGTAGAAAGAGAGAATGTGACGGTTGGTGTGCAAATGAATGGAAAAACTTTGCCTTTTTATAGTTAACTTGAGGGGTCTACTTGTGGAGACAAGAGAATATTTAGGTCATCATTGCATGTCTTTCATGGGGACAAGAGAATATTTTAGCCATTATGACTTGTTTGACTAACCCTTCCTTATTTTATCCATACGAGTATACTTATGATGTGTTACGTAATAATTTTTGGCGGGTCGTTACAGTTTTGCATGTAGTGACAACATGACTTTGAAAATCTATGAAAGCAATTATGAATTTAATATCTTTCGTATTAATAAGTATATCCACCTCTCTATAATATATATAGACCTTATAATATACATATGATAATCTTTATAATGATTTGAAACTTTCTTTTTAAGGTAAAAGCTTTATAATAATCTGGCTTTCCTTTGTTAATCAATGAACTATACCTATTAATATACTTGTTGTGTACTTCATATTTTATTGAAACCCCTAATTTTAATGATACTTTAAAATTTAACAACTTGCTAGTTTAAGTGACAAGCTTTATAGATTGATAAACCATACAAGACAAATACACTTTGTTTGTTTTGTACGTCCCGTCTCCGCTATGTGTATAAAAGCTCCCACTATAGATTTTATTAATTAATATAAGATATTTAATAATAATTGGAAATTAGCATAGGCGTGAGAGAGAATGTAGTGTAGTCGATATAAAAGTAGAGTGTGAGTAGATATGTATGATTTGATTTTTTTGTATCCCAAAACATTGTCCTTTTGTAATGCTTATTAACTGCCATTTTTTTCCGGTCTTTCAATGGAGAGGTGACCTCCCTATTTACGGAGAAGTCACCTACACATGGCTCTATATTATTGGGAAATCAGAGTGTGGTACATCTGATTGCCTAATAACAGGGGGCCATGTGTAAGTGACCTCTCCTTAAGTGGAGAGGTCACGTCCCCTTATAATTTTTCATTTTTTTCTTAGAGTTTATGGATCACGCTTTCAATTTGTCCATTCACCTTGTTAAACAGCTTTTTTAGAAGTACAAAGTGGACTTGACAGCATAAATGATTGGAAGCATTGCTTAATAAATTCAATGCATTTTTAATTACTTGCCAAACATAGTGCATACTTCATCCACATGAAACCAATAGTTTTTTCATATGTGGCTCCTAATATTGAGAGAGAGTTTTTTTGTTACAGAAACACTTTAGACTTCTAATCATTTATGTGGTTGATAGTGTGTTCATTTATTTTTTCCATGTTATACATTTGGAGATAAAACTATTTACATAGTTATTAAGCAATGAGAAAGTTAAAGAGCAAATTAGTTACCTATAAGAGCACAATTAATTTGGGGGAAAAACCTCAAATTTTTTCCCTTCGGTTTTTTCCCTCAACATTAATCTTGCTCTAAGACTATAACCAAAAACTAAACTGATTCGGGGAGGCCATTAATTAAAACTAGAGTCCGTTTCGTTAGATTTATAAAGTCAATTTATAAAGAGAATTTATAATGAGTGAAAATGAGTGGTGGAGATTTAATTAAAGTTTGATATGGTTAGTGATTGTTGAATAATTGTGAAATAAATAGTCAAATCATAATATGTAAATTTATAAATGAAAAAAATAATACATTCCAATCAAGTTAAAAATCCTTTTTATTGAAATTCAAAACATTTTCAACTCTTCCCTCGCCCGGGTCAACTCACAATTTCGCATTACTCAAAATTCCCCTTTTTCAGTTTTCGTCCAATTTTTCACCCTACGGCCTCCCGCTCACTCAAAAATTTTCAAATGCTGCTCCTCTGTAGTATATACGTACGGCCTTAACCCCATTTGCATTCAACCAGTTTTGCAAGCAATTCACTCTCACAATCTTCTCTTGCTCTCCCCTTTCTGGGTTTTTGGAATCTGAATTTCCTGTTGTTACACAATGGCGGACCACGAAAAGTGCCGGAGGGTGACTCGTTTGTCCGCGAAGAGAGCTGCAGAAGCAGGGGTAATTGAGAATCAGAACAAGAGGAAGAGAGTGGTGTTGGGTGAGATTCAGAATTTCGGACCACCGCCAAATGTGGGCGACCAAATTAGCAAGCAGAATGTTGAGAATCCGAAGCAGAAAAAGAAGCCTGGTCGAAAGGTGAACAAGCCCGCGGAGGAGGACCCAGAAATGGGTCCAGAAGATATTCCTGGGATCTATGAATACCTTCGTACAATGGAGGTGGAGGTCAAGAGAAGGCGAATGGCAGATTACTTAGAAAAGATCCAAAAGGACGTGACTGCAAATATGAGAGGGATTTTGGTGGATTGGTTAGTTGAGGTTTCTGAGGAATACAAACTTTTGCCGGATACACTTTACCAAACTGTGTCATACATTGACAGATTCTTATCAAAGAATGCTATTCAGCGTCAAAAGCTTCAGCTTCTTGGTGTCTCTTCAATGCTAATTGCCTCAAAATATGAAGAGATCAAACCCCCATACGTGAAAGATTTTGTTTACATCACAGATAATACATATACGAAGGAAGAGGTGGTGAAGATGGAGTCCAATTTACTAAATACCTTGAAGTTTGAATTAGGCAATCCTAATGTCAAGACATTTCTTGGGAGGTTCACTAGGTGTACTCAAGAAGATGAGAATAATCCTGATTTGCAGTTGGAGTTCTTGGGTTATTATCTAGCAGAATTAAGCTTGTTGGATTATGGGTGTTTGAAATTCTTGCCATCTCTGGTGGCTGCCTCAGTTGTGTTCCTTATGAGATTTACTCTTAAACCAAATTTACATCCTTGGAGCAAAGTTCTACAAAGTAATTCTGGATACAAAGCATCAGAGTTGAAAGAATGTGTCAGTATCCTACATGATTTGCAACTGAGTAACCAAGGAAGCTCTTTGGTGGCTGTGAGGGAAAAGTACAATCAGCATAGGTTTAAATGGGTGTCCTCCCTATCTTGTCCATTGGAAGTGCCAGAATCATATTTTGAAGATATTGAGATTTCTTGAAGCTTCAAACAGTGGAAGATTAGTAATCCATCAAGTTCTCAAGCATCTATGATCCACTTGTAATTGAAAATGTGTCAGTTCCTCTGTAGAAATGTAGGCTTTCTCTTCCTGTAACTAAGCCATACGGTAAAATATACTAAGAAAGATTGCATAATTTTTTCAATCTAAAAAAAAAAAAAAACAAAAAAAACTAAATTGATTCATGCAGCGAAAATTGGGACACCTTTGATTTGCCTGCAAATGTTCAAGCACCAGACCAACATAGTAGCATCGGTTGATGTGATTTGAGTTAGGTATGATCATTAGAAACCATAATGCTGAATTTATTGGCGCTAAAACAGTGAACATCAATGGAGATTCTGAGCTGAGATTGGTGGAAGCACTTGGTGTAGGAGAGGCGCTCACTTGGATAACACAAAAGACTCATCAATGTAATTGTTGAAAAGGATGCTCAAGTTGTGTTCAATGCTCTCCGTAGTTCATCTCTCGATTTATCGCATTTTGGTTTAGTTATTGAGGGTTGTAGAAACTTTGTGTTAGAGATTAATGTGGTTGAATTCTCTTGTATTCAGGGATTTGAGGACCAAACTGCTCACTGCCTTTTGAGAGCTGGTTTCATGCCAGACTCCATAGAGTGGCTAGGTAACCCCCAGGTATCATTTCATATTACTATTTCTTTTGATACAAGGGGCCAGCAATGGAGGGGAGGGATGTGTGTTGCCCGAACCGGAAACTCTAGCCTAAAACGTGAATATTTTAATCGCGTAATCACTTGTTCGAACTATCAGATGTACTGCTTCTTGATGCCAGTAATAATAAATAAGATTCTTTTCCTCAAAAAATAAAAATAAAAAAATCACGCTTTAACACATCAAAATGTGATTTCAAGGTTACCAAAATTTGTTGAACACTAAGTTTATATACTAAGTATCAAGTCACGGTCAAATGCGTGAGATCGCTATCAACGACCTTTGGGTGCTTCTAGCACTCTTGACCACGCGTTGGAAGCCTATCAGTATAGACCCATGGTCCAATGTGCCACAACCTTGACAAGCTCAAGGTCGCCTGGTCTTAGGCTCCAGCCCCAATAATCCATGTCACTCGCCTGACGACTTGATATATTATATGTGCAGTCCCGCCACACCAGCCATTGAGGTCGATTGTCCGATACAACTCGGCTGTCTCGTGACCTCGTACGTGATTTAGTCACTATGCAACTTGTAAGCTTTATCTCTTTAGCAGTGACGTGACAGCTGTATTTAATATAAAGTGAGTATTTGTCTTCCTTATGTAGCAATTAGCTTGCATTCAGTCAAGAGATCTGACACAAGCTCCAGCTACGTGTACTTGAAATGACCCCCATTGGTCAAGCATTTAATGCGTATAATCATTACGTACCAATTTGTACACTATAGATAGAAGGAAATCCCACATAATAAATTATTCTTCCCTCACTTGGCAACATTTGGTCTTCCCAGATTTACTTCTCCTTACACATCCCTAACAACCTTTAAAATTCTTCATTTATTGCTTATACCAATTTGAATTCAAGTTTCTCAAGTAAACAAATTCGTTGATCAAGTCAAAGCAGATTTTGGGATTAACACAGTACATTGCTTTTATGGCGGCTGTCGACCTACACTAGGATTGGGAGTTCGTTTTCTATTATTTTATTTTATTTTTATTTTACTATTTTTTTATTTTTTACTATTTTATTTTATTTTACTATTTTTTATTTTATTTTAGTTTAAGACGATTAACAAAGAAAATATTCCCCTCAAAAAAAGAAAAAAATGAAAACAAAGAAAATATAAAATTTAAAAATTGCAATAAAAACACAGTAAAATTGCAGAAATTTACACGCACAACGAACAGACTTATTTGTTCATTTCCCCTTTCTCCTCCTCCTCCTCCTCCTCCTGCTTCATCGTCTCTTTGCACGCAGTGCTGTAATGGTTATCGCCATTCCCCTTTACAGATAAAACCCTAACTCCACTTTCCACTTTAGGTAAATATACTAATTATGTTTTAATTTTCTGGAATTGAATTGAATGTGGGAAAAAGTTTTTATTTTTGCTAGTTTTGAGGCCCTTCTTGTTTGATCGTGGATCTGCGTAGGGTTAAGGTGTTAGAATAGCTTTCTGGAGAGGCGGTTTTGTGTTAAAAGGTAAGAATTTATGTCCCATAATCAATCACGGACTCAAGGAAACCAGACTGCCCAAAACAAGAAATTCGGCCGATCCGGTAGCTCTAATCAGCAGCGCCAGTTATCGGGAAACGTTTCTAATAGGGGCGGAGGGGCCGCCCCCCTTACCTCCAGTGGCAGGTACTCGATCACCCCTCCCCCCAAAAAAAAAAAAAAAAAAAGAAAAATCTTTTTCTTTCGTTCTTTTTGAGAATTAATTAGTGTGAGCTAGGTTTTTTGTTTATGTATAATACATGTACTTGCATGCACTGCTACGGCACAAGTAGAATGAATGTGGTCAGAGCGTTATTTTGTTTTATAAGCACGGACTAGGTTTGTGTTTCTTTTTATATTCGTATGACAACTAATTAACTATGCTCTTTTCCCGTTCTGGGAATTAGTTTTAGGAAGTATAATAACAATGCAAAAGGAGGGCAATTCAGAGCAGGAACAGTGATTTCAGATTCCAGTACTTCATCTGGAGCTCGTGCTATACAGAATGGGGGTAATCAACAGCAGCATAACACTGGTATTTGAGATTTCTTTTCCAGTTAATCATTGTTTTTTACTAAAAATGGTTGATTGTAGTGATTTTTGTTTCTTCTGTATTTGATCTGTTTCAATTTTCTGTTACAATACAATTTCTTGCTTGAACGGGGATTTGTTCTTGGAATATCCAATGCACCAGTTGCAAGTGCAAGCGCCAGGCCTGCCAATGTCCCACCTCAATATATCACCCAATCTGTTCAAAGAGATTCAGCTGCGAACGTTTCTACCGTTCCATCTAACGTTTCAACTGCCAGTTCTGAGTTCAAGGCCACTGCAACACGTGCGAAGGGTATCTAAAACTGTTTTTCACATTCATTTCCACCTGTGAAATTAATTCTTGATTTTCCACAGACACTGTAATATATCTTTTCTCATATATTACTATCATATGAGACATCCAATTTTTATACGCTACAACTGTAATTTGTGAATGATTAAAATTTGTACTGCTTTTGGGCTGCAGGAGATACAACTGGCTCATTCCCCCTACAATTTGGGTCCATAAGTCCTGGTTTTATGAATGGGATTCAGGTATAAATGGCATGAAGATGATGTTTTATGTTTTTTTGTGCTCTTTTTCTTGTCGTTTCTCGATTATTGTTCCTAATGAGGATTTTCTTTTTCCTTTTTTTTTTCTTTTTCTGTTTTACCTGTTGTGATTTCAGATACCAGCCCGAACAAGCTCTGCCCCACCAAATTTGGATGAGCAGAAAAGAGATCAGGTTTGTGTTTTTTGTTCTTGTTATTCTGTCTGGTTATTTAACTGCCATAGAGTTGTTTTGACTGCTAAGAGATTTTGAGGTTGTTTGATTCTCATTATTGTGCAAATTTTGGGGAAATTATAATGAGGAGAGAGGTAGAATGTGTATTGAGTATGTAAAAAGATTTAAAATATGTGGTTATAATTGAATAGTTGTCAAATCAAATATTCAAATCAGTGGTAGGTGAAATTATAATGGGGAAAAATAATGGGTTTCAAACAAGCTCTTTGGTCACTTACCGTCATGTTCTTGTGCTAGAAAGATTGTTAAACAAAGTTAAGAATAGGTTGAACAAAAGGAAGAATATATAAGGTCAAAAAATATTTAGTCATCCTGCATCTGGATGAAGAAAGAAATGGGAAGTAGTGGGAGAAAAGGAAAAAAGCTTTTTTTTTTTTAAACAAAAAAGAGAAGGGATAAACGGTAGAAAACTGAATTTTTATCCTTCTCCTCCCTATTTCCATCTTCTCTATATAGAAGATTATTGCTTTCTCGTGTTATTTTCTATATGATGTATGAAGTTTGAGCAGTCTGTTGCATCCATTTTACTTTATGCCTACAGAAATTTGTGATAGAAGCCGGTAGCATTTCCAAAAATCATCTTCTTGTCCCCCCTTCTATTTGGGTGAACATGAGCACGCAATTTTATGTAAAGAACTAACATACAAGCATTTTTGTGCCACATGTTTCTTGGTTAGTGATCACTATGATTTTTAACTAAAATCTGGCAATTGGTTTTGTGATTCTTCTCTTTAAGGCTCAGCATGACTCTTCACGAGCTTCTCCTGCAATCCCGGCTCCATCCATACCCAAACATCAATTGTCTAAAAAGAATGTGGTGGTTTCTGACCGTCCTAACTCTTATGAAGCTCAGCTGGTATCCAAATCGAATACGGATGCTCAAGTTTCATCTGCACCTCCCCTGAGTCAAGCTCAGAGACATTCCACACGCCCTATGTCTGGGATGTCCATGCAAATACCATTTCAGCAGCCACATGTTCCAGTTCAGTTTGGTGCCCCCAATCACTCTCAGGCATTGTCAGGCTCGTCATTGCCGATGTCAGTACCTATGGCATTACCTTTGGGAAATTCTCCAGGGCAGCAGCCGATGTTTGTTGCAGGTCTTCCGCCACACCCGATGCAGTCACAAGGAGTGGTGCATCCAGGACAGGGCTTGAACTTTTCATCAGCAATGAGTCCTCAGCTTTCTCCTCAGTTGGGTAACATGGGAATTACTATGGCCCAACAATTTTCTCCACAGCAGGCAGGGAAAAATGCTGGTCCTCGTAGAACTATAAAGATTACTCATCCAGAGACTCATGAAGAATTGAGATTTGATGGATCTCCCATTCCATTGTCACATGCTAATGTGCCACCTCAGTCGCAGACTATTCCGTCATTTTCTGGTCATGTTATGAACTACTATTCCAACTCTTATAGTCCTAGTTCGGTTTTTTTTCCAGCTCCTAATTCTGTTCCTGCGAACAGTACCCAAGCTCCTCCTCAGCAACCAAGATTCTATAATAATCAGGTTAAGGTCAGTCGGTCCTCGTGCGCTCATCTGATGTTCAATGGATATAACACCATGCCTTTGACATAGTGCTTCAATGCTATGAGGGTAGGGATGGGGTTAGAGTATTTATTATGTAATAACCTTTCTGCCTCGTTAAATTTCAGCAGGTGACAGTGAAACCACCGGGTGTTTCTTATGATGACAAGAAGCCAGCGCTATCTGCAAGTTTGCTTTCTGTTGGGAAGGGAGAACATTTGGCACCTGTAAGGCCTTATGGAGAACATTCAGTTGGTCAGAAGGAAGTTGAACTTTTGTCTTCGATCTCATTGCAGCCAGCAGCAACCAACTCTGCCGAAGAAGCCCAAAAGGATGCAATTGTTGAGCCTGAGTCCATTAAAGATAAACAGAAGAAGAAAGTCAACAAGGCCCAGCTGGATCAAGTATTTATTGCTTGCTTGTGATCTATATATATATATATATATATTCACGAACCAAGTTTACCATGGTTTATAGGCATAAATTTTACATTACTATTTGCAGGTTAGCGCACAATCTTCCCAAGTTCCAATTTTGCCATCTCAATTGCGAAAAGCTGAACTTGCCCCAGAGTCTGTCGAAGGCAAGGCAAGTGAGTCATCTGAAGAATTGGTCATGGATGCAAAGAACATGCAATCAAGGCCCGAGAAAATGGGAATAAATGAACTGGGAAAAGTAAAAAATTCCAAGAGTTCCAAAGGTGAAGAGAGTATTTTGGAGACATCTTTAGTATCTCTTTCCGTAGAACCATCCAAAATCATGAGTAATAAAGAAAGCTCTCCTCAGGAGGTAACATCCACCAGTTGCACGGATTGTTCAGTGGAAACTGCAGAGCAGAAGGTGGAAGTACCTTCAGGTGGTGGCTCTGATGATGCTATAGTGGCAGATGATTTAGTTAGACCTACTTCAGTGCAGGATGGTAAAAATGACGATGGTTATGCTTTAGTCGGCGTATCTGCTCAGGATCATATAACCTGTACTTCAGATTCCACTTTTAGTGGGCAAAGTATAGATACTAAAGAAACCACTGGTTCAAAATCTGTTACATCATACCAAGAGTTTGCCCCCATTTCAGTCCCATCTCCTTCGCTGGGTGTTCAAAAACTTGAAGATGAAGGTGTGGAGAATAATAGAAGTGGTTTACTTTCGCCTTCACCATCAAGTATCAATGAGAAACCCTTGTCAGAGCCAGTGTCAAAAGGTGCCATTACAATAGGGACAAAAAAGAAAAAGGATTTATATAGAAAAGCAGAAGCTGCAGGTACAAGTTCTGATCTTTATATGGCATACAAAGGCCCGGAAGAAAAGAAAGAAAAGGTGACCTCTGCAGAAAGCACAGAAAACACTGGAAGCAAAAGCGTGAAGAAGATATCTGCTGATGTGACTCAGAATAATGTTGAGTCAAATGTCAAAACTTCTCAGAGTAAAGCTGAGCCAGATGATTGGGAGGATGCTGCAGACATCCCCAATCCAAAGTTAGAAACTCTGAACGATAGAGATGACATTAATGGTGCCAATGGCAACGGACTGATGACTAAAAAATATTCACGGGATTTCCTTCTCAAATTCGCAGTACAGTGCACAGATCTCCCTGATGGTTTCGAAGAAACTGACATAGATGAAGCATTGTTGGTTTCTGGTGTCAATGTTTTACGCGAGTCAAACCCCATCCCCGCTAGAAATATTGACAGGTCAGTAGGGGGTTCTAGATCAGCCCGTCGTGGAAATGTCATGGTAGATGATGACAAATGGAATAAATTACCAGGTCCTCCTCATATGTCAATGCGAGGGAATATGCGGATGGATATTGGTTATGAAGGTAATATAATGGGGTTTGAACTGGGACAGGGTGGCAATTATGGTGTTCTAAGGACTCCACGACCCCAGATGCCTGGTCAATATGCTGGAAGCATCTTTTCTGGGCCTACTCAGTTGCTGGGTGTGCAGGGAGGCCTGCAAAGAAATAACTCTGATTCTGATAGGTGGCAGCGCGGAACTGCTTTCCAGAAGGGTTTAATGTCTCCTTCGCATCCACTACAGATGATGCACAAAGCTGAGAAAAAATATGAACTAGGTAAAGTGACAGATGAGGAAGAAGCCAAGCAGAGGAAGTTGAAATCTATCCTGAACAAGCTTACTCCACAGAACTTTGAAAAACTATTTGAGCAAGTTAAGCAGGTTAACATTGACAATGTCACTACGCTCTCTGGGGTGATCTCTCAGATATTCGATAAAGCTCTGACTGAACCCACATTCTGTGAGATGTATGCTGACTTCTGCTTTCACCTTGCTTCGGAGTTACCTGATCTGAGCATAGAAAATGAAAGAATCACTTTCAAGAGATTACTTCTGAACAAGTGTCAGGTAGAGTTTGAGAGAGGAGAAAGAGAAGAAGAGGAGGCAAATAAGGCTGATGGGGAAGGCGAAGCTAAACTGTCAGAAGCTGAACGAGAGGAGAAGAGACTCAAGGCACGAAGACGAATGTTGGGTAATATAAGGTTAATTGGAGAACTATACAAAAAGAGAATGCTTACGGAGAGAATAATGCACGAGTGCATAAAGAAGTTGTTGGGTCAGTATCAAAATCCTGATGAAGAAGATGTTGAAGCATTATGCAAATTGATGAGCACGATAGGTGAGATAATAGATCATCCAAAAGCAAAGGAACACATGGATGCTTATTTTGACATTATGGCGCAGTTGTCGAATAATATGAAACTGTCATCCAGGGTAAGATTCATGCTGAAAGATGCAATTGATCTGAGAAAGAATAAGTGGCAGCAGAGGAGGAAAGTTGAAGGTCCAAAAAAGATTGATGAGGTGCATAGAGACGCTGCCCAGGAACGGCAGACGCAAGCTGGCAGACTAGCTCGTACTGCAAGTATTGGGACCTCTGTTAGAAGGGGGCCGTCTATGGATTTTGCTCCCAGAGGTTCTAATATGTTATCTCCCCCGAGCTCCCAAATAGGTGGTTTCCGCACTGGTCCCCCGCAGCTACATGGTTATGGTTCGCAGGATGCACGGTTTGAGGATAGACATTCCTTTGAAAGCAGGAAAATGTCTGTTTCTTTGCCTCAAAGACCCCTTGGAGTTGATTCCATTACCCTTGGGCCTCAAGGTGGTCTTGCTAGGGGAATGGCTTTCCGGGGGCAGCCAAGGGCTCCTAGCGTTCCTTTGGCTGAGATGCCAACTTCAGGAGATGCACCAAGGATCGGATCTGGTCTAAATGGGTTCAGTTCTATGGAGGAACGAACAACTTATGTCAATACAGAAGATCTGATGCCAAAACACAGCCCTACTATTTATGACCAATCACATCAGCAAGAGCGGAATATGTCCTATGAGACTAGAGATATTAGATATATAGATGGCAACAAAGGCAGGACTCTTGCGCCTTCACCTATACGGTGTGCTCCGTTTACTTCGGTGCAAAATATTTCCTCAGAAAATTCATCGCCAGAAGAGCTGCATGACAGGTCCATCGCTGCCATTAGAGAATTCTACAGGTATTATTTTGTCTCATGGTGGATGTCTATTGGTTGTCTTAAATGTGTAGATTGACTGAAAACATGCATGTTCGAAAAGCAGAAATTAAAAAGGAGAAGACAGGAGTACATGATGGGCACTCCATGTAGCCTCTTGTCATCGTGGGCTGAAGATGCTTTTCTATCTCATGCTGTC